>QKQZ01054670.1:0-27160 GCA_003595255.1 Solenopsis fugax | reverse complement strand
CCATCCCTCCCACCCTCTTCTCTCTCTTTCTCTCTCTCTCTTTCTCTGCGTCTTTCTCGTGATTATCCCATTTTTCTTTTTATATTTTTTCCGCAATCGATCATTGAGTTTGTGCGTTATCGCTGATAAGAATGTTCGTTTTACATATGTTAAGTATTCCTCGATGGATTCCGAGTTCAACGTAAACGATATCTTTTTCGACTAGATCGGTTTGTTGGTTTTTTTTTATTTATAATCAAGACGACGAATTTTGCATACAAAGTTCAATTTTTAACAAATTCAAATTGTCCATCAAGTTTGTGAGTATTCACGAGCGATAAAAATTTGGAATTATGAATTCAGAATTTATGCCTTGTGGTATTTAAAAAAATATTTAAATATTAAAAATACTTTTGTAAATCGTTTTTTGGTTTCAGAAATTTACAGTTTACTACAATTTATTAGAAAGAATATCTTTCTATTTATTATTATGATCAACTACTTTTTTTATAAATCCCTTTTTAAATTTAATAACAAAAATAAAATGACAAAACTTTTATTAGATATACCATAGTCTTTTGCAATCATAATGCAAATATTTCGCTATAAATTAATTTAAAAATGATGATAAAATGCAATTAAAAATTTATTTTAATTTATCTTTTTCAAAGCAATTACTATTCTTTGGTGAAATATAATTAAATTTTTATTTAGAGCGTCATAAAAACATTAAAAAATATATGTAATTTAAAATCTATTAAAATTTATTTGCTCTAAAATCATCTCTCACTTTCATACTTTGAGGCTACTTAACAAAGCAGAATATGTTACGTAATTATATCACGTGAATTATATTTATGTCATCTAAATTACTATATAAATTAACGCTTGAGCTTTTGTATCATTTCGGTAGTAACATCTAGCAATCGCTTCTACTCGTAGAAATTTTAAATTTTAGTATAGAATTTGCTGAGTATGTCAGGGGAAAACGTTTGTCTAAGGAACACATAAAAATGATATTTTTCTCTTGCAGCGTTAAGTGATGGGCAAAGGTGAGGAGAGAAACGGCACGACAGCACAGGCGGGCGAATCGACATTCCTAGCAAAGAGCTCCAACGAAGCTAGCAAGATGTTGGAGGCCGCGTTGCTCCAGATGGACGATATTATTTCCGGTAAAAATGTGACTTATAGGCATATCAAATTTGGATGTATCATTGATATATTATCTACAAATATATAAAAATACCTCTATTTTGTAAATATGTTATCAAAATGGAGGAAAATAGCAAGACAAATACAAATAATTTTGTTTTATCTTATTAAAGATATAAAAAAAAAAAATATTTAGTCCAAGATTCAGGCAAGCCTATAATTTGTAATGATACATTTCAAATATATGTTCAAAGTTTAGTAAATTACAGATTGTAAATGTCGTAAACTTACTTTATTCTTACATTGGAACCTCCTCGATTGATATCCGTTCTCTGTGCAACTATCATATTGCAAATATATTTACAGGTGCCTGTGCCGAAAGCTCGGCCGAGAACAACATGGAGTGGAAGAACTCTGTGAAGGAGGCGGCAAAAAATCTCGTTACCGCGATAAAAAGCGCACCGATGCCACCCCCGCCGCCCGATGGCGTTACCCAGAATATCCTACTGGCATGGATGCAATCGGTAAGCTGACAAACAGAGATAGCGATCTCTCTCCCGTCAACTTATGTCTGGGCGATGAACGAAGACCGAGCGTCGTCTTCTCAGAATTTTGTCCTTCCGCTGCTTCCGCTTTTCAAAATGCGACACATTCCGGAAACGGAAACGCATTTCGCGATCAGCTCGGACGTCGTCGAGCGTGCAAGGAACACGTGTGGCGTTGCCGCGTTCACATCCGGTACACACGTGTTCGCGCGCCTATTTGATCGCTGCCGTACACCGATCACGTATGTCCGCGCGTATGTACATCCGGACGTCTAACTTTGTAATCATTAGACCGTAATCATGAATGTGATGTTGATTAAAGGCAGTTAAAATTGACTATGATTTAAAAATCCATTTTTAGTTTTAATCGTCTAAATGCGCGGAGCTAACTGTTACTTGGACCTATCATCAATTAAAAATCTTGATTCATTGTTATTAAAATAAACTTATTGTTAGTACTCATTCTTTTTTATACCAGTTGTGCTATTTTGGCTCTTCGAAAATTAATTTCAAGGAACCAAGATTAATTATGTGCCATAAAGTTAATTATTTCAATTAACATTTCCATTGATCCAGCGTTAGTAACTGCATTACAGATTTTGACGTCAGCTTCAGTAGAGTAATTACCGTTTTTTAGCTAAGCGTTATTTTATATAAATATAAAATTGTCAGTGAAATTTCTCTCTCACAGAAGAGGTAAGTAAACAATATAATTGATAATAATTTTCATGTACTGCAGGTGCAATTAGATTATTATCTTTAAATTAATAGTAAGTAATAATAAGATGAAGATAATATTTTTATACGTTCTATTTTATGATTTAATGAAAACATTATTTATGGAGCTTAAATAACTAAAGATGAATAAAATTGTTTAATGGTCGATCATCTTCATAGGTAACGAGAAGAGAGGACATATTAATCTATTTATAAATTGCCTCTCTCTCTTTCTCTTTTACGTGCCCCTCCCGCTCTTCTCGAAGGATTTCATGGCGTTAATTTTAGTTTCGGCAGAGACGATGCCGTGACCGGTAGCGCGAGAGTGCACTTCATCGAGATAACGTTCGATTGTGTACAAACCTGCCGATATCAGAGCCCTGAATGTACTTTGCACGGTAAGCGGAGTTCGAGGCAACATCATTACATCAGGTATATATTATGACGATGATCTTGTGAGAGAAAATAAGTGATAGAAATGTGATTTTTTTTTAAGTCTCTTGAGATTAACACATCGTGTCACTGGACCAGATATGAGATTATTTGTTTCACGCTGAGCTCAACTAGAAAACAGACTTAATGGAATAAGCAATAATTTAGTGGAATAAAACGTGACAGGGTGGAAAAATTATATCTCGTCATGGAAAACGTCTGGAGTGACGGTATCGCTGGAGAACGAAAGGATCTCGCCCCTATAATGGAAGAAGAGGATAAAGGACAAGCAAAAGGCAAAGCTCTTCCACTCTTTTTTTGCTTTTCTCCCTTTTCTCCCTTTCTGCATCAGCATACAAAATTAGAGACATTGGAGTAACAATGACAACATGATTAATCGAAACTTATCTTCCAATAATTACATCGAATCAAAGAACACATCTCGATTAATGCTGATGTTGTATTTTTAATCGAAAATTTTAAGTCGAAAAATAATGCGAAATGTATGCTGTATAATTGTATAGTTAACAACTTGCGCGAGAGCAAAGCCATGACACTCGAGCGGTTTCAATTAAACGGCGCGATAAACTTGGCAGACGTCCGACAGACGAGTTCGCGAGACTCGTCGCGTTTTGGTACTAAAATCGTGCGGTTGGCTAGCTGGCTGGTTCGCTCTCGCTGGCCAGTGCACCGAAGTCATGGGCTTTTGATAGCCCAAATATATGGCACGCTCAAAATAGATTGCCTTAACCGCGCGGGAGCGCGCCGACCGCAGTTGACCGTCGAAGGCACATACACGTTCATTGACTCATACTTGAAGTGTAACCGACGCGGGTAATGCGAGATCGATTATTGTTTCAATCTCTGTTAAAATAAACATCCGTCGAGTAAACACCAGTACGGTGGCGGAAAATAGATTGACGGGCATTACGAATTTTGAAAAAAATTCACCGCGTTATAATCGTCGAATCATCGTGAAAGAAACCTCTTGAACTCCTCGTGCGAGTGGATTAAAAACACTATTTTAAACGTATCTAAATTCAGGTTCGCAGTCGGACTCGTCGGACGCGGCATCGACTATAAAACGTTGGAACAGTCGATGGACGCCCTCGGAAGACTACGACTCGTCGGGCACGTCGACCAACTCCGACGAGTACGTCGAGGATTATCCGCGGGATATCGGGGCGAATCTGTCCGAACCGGCTGTCGCGTGCCAGACAACCTACCGTTCGCAGGAATGTTTGTGTCAGGTAGACTTGAGATAGAGGGATCGAGTTCAAACGAAAAACGTATAGTGTCCCGATTCATATGTGAAACGCTATATACATATGCAGAATGATTTCTAAGTAAATATGAAAATTGAAAAAAATATTCTATGGCTTATTTTAGGAAGAAAAGATCTTAGGAACATACACCCTAAATTGCCTTCTTTTCAAAATACAGACTGTCATCTAACAATATAAAAAATGGATCCCTTTGTTTCATCTGGAAAATGATTCTTAGTACCATTACGCATAACAAATTTGAATAAAATATTGCTAAATGTTTTTACAATTTTTAAAAAATTTTCATTTTCTTTCTCTCAACTTTGTCTTACACCTTTGTCTGACACCTTGTAATTTGAAAACGAGATAGTTTAGGAGATACGTTTATAGGAATTTTTCTTTCTAAAATAAGCCGAGAAATATCCCCTTCAATTTTTTGTACTTACATAGAAATCACTCTATATACCATATCTCAATTAGTAAAATGTGATATAAAAAAATGAAATATTTTTCGCCGTAAGATATTGATAATATCGTTGTAGGCTTGTTTACTCGGCTATGCTAAGATGATAGCGCTTCAAGGGAGTATGCCTAATATCTGTGCAGTATCCAGCGGTATGGCTAATATCTGCCCGGCGTCGACCGCACATCTGGGAAGTTTCCCGTCTCTCCGCGGTGCGATGCCATGTTCAAGGTCACTGTTTGTGTAGCATTACAATATTTATATTGTCACTCGATAGATATGAATATATTTAAGGAACTCTCTAAAAAAAGCTACTGATTTCCTTGTAAACCGACAGCGTTTCTAGTGAATTCGCGCATCACGCCGTTAAAGATCACGCGAGAAGCATCGCTCATTATCCGCACGTCTGTCATCTGCAACAAGATTCAGTATTCGCGAAGGAGCGAGAAATACACGCAGGTAGCAGGACGAACAGTACGACATCCCTGCCGACAGGAAGATGCGCCGGTTCTTTGGACCGAAGGCGACGCAGATTCCGCAGTAGAGTGGACCGCGATCAGAGAGCTATGTCTCATAGCGATCTAATCTGTCACGAAAGGGATAAACTGCATCATTATTGCTCATTGCAACAGTTTCACTGCGGAAGCAATATGTGCATAAATAATTATCATAGCAAAACGGAGGTATACTGTAAAATATAAAAGACTTTTAATAAAACTTTTTTTCGACTGCGTGGTAGCATAAATGCCAATTCTTCCTCAATCCTTTTATTTTAATAATAAAATAAAATAATTAATAAATAATATTTTTTGTTACCTTTTGTATTTTAGATTAGCAAAATTTTCATTAACGAGATATTAATAATCATTTTTATATTTTTTTTTCGATTTGCATTTCAGGAACGGTTAAGAAAATTGGAAAGTGAACGTGGAGCGTTGCATATGGAAGTATCAGTTTTATCCGAACAAGTCGACGCACAATCGAATAAGATTCAAGAGTTGGAAAGCTTACTCCAGGAAAAGAAGGATACTCTTAGACAGATGGAAGAAGCGTTACAGAAGGTAAAATATCTCGTCGTATTACATAATCAATTAAAAACTTGACGTTTTATTTTTTTATAGGAAGTTCTATCAAGAAGCGCTTTGGAAACGCAAAAGTTGGAGCTTCTTACCTCCTTGTCCGAAATGAAACTCAGACAAGCTAGTTTGGAGCACGAAAATTTGTCGCTGCGCAGTACAAGTCCTTTATCGAATGTTAGTGTACATATTTTAATAATTAGCGTTAATTAATTCTATATTACTGTACGTGTATTATGGGACGCCATGATAAAATTTACTAAGCGACTTTATATTTGCAGGGTGAAAGATTCAGCAGACATACGGGTCAATATAGTAGTCTTCCTAGGCCACCAACGTCCAAGAAAGGCGTTGTATTTGGTAAGGTTCCAAATTTAGTCTCGGAAGCGCATACGACGGTACCCTTGGCTCTTAGGGGAGTCTCTGCGAGATGTCTATCCGCGCCTATTCTAGGTTCCGATCGATCTTTATCTAAGCATGCAGTGTCATATTTAAATGTGTTTTTAACGATGGACACAAGTTACCTCGATATTAATCGATTTGAGTAACAGCATGTTATTGCGATTAATTGAAAAATAATTCGCTTACAAACTACTCATGGTTAATGCGCATGCATTCAAACGTTATCATTATTTAATACATTCTTTAAGCATTCACGGTACGAATTAATTTTCATAAATATTTTCATAAATGTATATATTGAAACTGCTCTTTGCTCATTTTAATTTTGTAATTTAATCACTTTGTGGAATTTTATGAAACCAAAGTATAATTTACTAATTATAATCATGATTGCTTTGATTTGAAGTATTTCAAGAACTATGCGCAAGTAAGATTTCCCACAAAAAGTTGTCGAATTCACCTCGATATATCATATATAAAGTCATATATATCATATATTATTTATCATATATAAAGTCATATGTAAAGTTGTATAAACAAATATTACCACAGCGGAGGAAGCAAAAATTATGATCGGCGAAGCGAACGCACAAGTGGAATTGTTGCCACCGAAATCGCTCGCGGAACTCGGTATGGAGGAGATCGGTGATTGGTTGGCTCGCCTTGGTCTGGAATGCTACGCCGCCGAGTTGAGACGATGGGGTGCTACCGGATTGAAACTGCTCGACGCCACGCAGGTTCAATTGGAGAAAGAGTTAGACATAAAGAATGCTCTGCACAGGAAAAAGTTACTTTATGCCATCGAATCGGAGCGAAGCAATGGCGCTGGATTTCTTGGTTCTCACAAGGTTGCGATCGATGATATTATAACTTTATCGAGTTATCTGAGAAATCGGAGAGTGAAGTAAATCCTCTCTAATGTCTCGCAGATGGATAATGCAGCCGTATTACGGTGGCTAGACGATATCGGACTGCCGCAGCACAAAGAAGCCTTCCACAACGCCAAAATTGATGGTAGAGTTTTACATAGGTTGACCACAGAAGATCTTTTAAATCTCGGAGTGACTGCACAGTTGCACGCTGCCAGTTTAAGACGTGGAATTCAGGTACTCTACAATATAATGATTTATATGATTACATATAAGCTCTTGTATTCAAATAAGACGTAATATAGAGGCTATAAATTTCAAGTGAATAATGGGTACGTTCCGTTTCACGCATGATGTGCATGATGCATTATTTATCCTTATTGTTCAGTGAATATTAAACAAGGACAAATGACGCATGCGTGAAACGGAACGTACCCAATATTTGAAACAAAGTAAATCGTGTAGGTTTTACGAGACTTGAACTTCGAGTTTGACAATCTCGAGAGAAGGTCCGTGAATGGGAATGGTGCCGACGGAACGAACGTGACTCTCTGGACGAATCATCGTGTGATGGAGTGGCTGCGGGTAGTGGATCTCGCAGAATATGCGCCCAACATGCGTGGCTCCGGTGTTCACGGCGGTCTGATGATCCACGAAGGTCGATTCACTTCCGAGCTACTTGCCACATTGCTCAGCATTCCACCGGCAAAGACTTTACTTCGTAGACACCTGACAACACATTTTAATCAGATTCTCGGCAGAGAAGTGGTTCAACAAAAACGAGAAATAGAAAGCACCCTCGGATTCGTTCCACTGACGCTTACCGCTAGATTAAAGGTGCGTTTTATTTATTTGTTATCCGATACAAAAATTGTTGCAAACTCTTGTAATTATTTCATATACCTATTTCATAACACAGTATTAATATTACAATATTATTACTTTTTAAGTAAACAATAATTAAATTTTATAATCAGGTACCAAAGAAATCTCAATTCACGCTGAAACGCAAGAAGAGTAAAAACGAGATGGATTTCGGCAATTTGGTTTGTCCATTGGAGGCATCGCCACCAGGTACCCCATCAACGCCCTCATCAACACCGGGCAGCCCTAACTTGAACTCACCCACATTCTAACCACAATTAAAGCTTCATTCGGGTAATCATCTAAACTAACTTGTAAGTCTAACTCGACTAATGATATTAAAGATCGTATTACATTCATAATATTATACTTTTATAAATTATCAAATCATACTTTCCTTTCTGGAAAAACTTTTTTTTGCTAAATCTATCTACTATCATTTTATATTCATCTGGAATAAACGTGATATAAAGATTATTATATATTTATATAAAATATAGTAACTTCTAGTAGGCTTTTAAACTAAAATTTATTAACTTATAATTTTTATTGACGTTATTATCAATTTTCACTCATTTCTTCATTATAATTAATACTGTTTCTTTTTACCAAAAACTTTTACAAAAGCATTGAATCCTGTGTACAGCGCTATTATTAACCATTCCGTGCAAATGTTGTTTATTTTCTACATCTTAATTTTATATTATTAAAAAAAATTATATCTTTTAGACTTGGAGGATACTGGACAACGAAGAGTTATAGGTTGCATATGAAATGGACGAATTACGAAAAGATATATTTTAATATTAAAACAATGGATATATATACATATATATGTGTGTGTGTTTGTACATATATCCAAACAATCTGAAACAACGCGCCAAGAAACACCAAAACCACCTGGGACCAGTTATCCATACCGTAAAATACATAACCACGCCGAAATGTGCATTTTGATAAGAAAAGTTGCATAAATGAGAGCTAACTCCGACATCGCCAAAGTTTTATTAACCGTTAACTAAAAAATTCGATAAAAATTAATCGCTTAACAGAGAATACATATTTTTATTACAAAACATTAAATTATATTTAGGTATAGGTATATCGTAAATTGGAAATAAACATTAAATTTATACCTATTTTTTCTATATCTACTCTTGTTTACTTTCAGTTCTTAGTATAAAAATGACTATGGTATTCAATCAATTATATCTGTTATGTATTTCTATTATCTTAAGAAAAACTACTTTCACACACGTGACAATTGTATCTCATGAACACATGTACAAAAGCAATTGTAACTTTCACATTTTTCACAATCATAGAATAATGTTTACATTAATTTGTTAAATTTTTTCAATCAGTTAATTCTATCAATATAAGTTTGTTAATTTTTCATTAATACTTTATTTGCGCGTCCAAATTTATATATGTCTTTTGTTTTCATATCGCCTAAAGCAATAATAATAAAAAATTAGAGGAAGAATTATCACAGTAAATTAAATATATGTTATTAATGTTAAAGCCATAGACATAGGCCGGTATTCATAGTCGATTCTTATTTCAAGATCATCTTAAGTAATGTCTTAAGATACTGATACAGCTCTTTGATTGGTTGATGACATCTTAAGACATTACTTAAGACGATCTTAAATATAAGAACGGACTATGAATACCGGCCATAAGATACCATGTCTATTCCTACGTCTATGGTTAAAGCTTCAAAAAATTTTTAATATTTTTTAAAAAAAGGGCTAGGCTCCTGCTCACCGAGCGATTGAATATGATTGGTTGGATCCATATGCAAGAACCAATCAATTCAATCAGCGGGTCGCTTTGACAGTAGGCAGGTTTGTTCGAGTTGATTTAAATCCTCAAAATTTTTTGCATTTGAAACAAAATAAATGTAAATATATTTGAGAATAAGAGAGAAATGCGGGGTCTCTACACAATGCAGTCGTAACGTCGTAAGTGCTGCATTGTAGATCCCGCAAGAAACGACGAAGCTACTGAGTGTAAAAAGTGCAAGTAACGCGAACAGACCTAATTTCGCATTTATATTGGCAGACCTGCTAAGTGCTACGGTTCTCTGCGGTTCTTTTTCTTCATTATTTTCTTGCGATGGTGAGTGTTTTCGTTTTAAGGTATTTTCAGAATAAATCTGTCGATATCGGAGACATCGTCATTCCATTCACAATTTATTTGCCATTAACATACAGTTGAAATCATCGCGGATAATTTTCTGTATTTATTATACTAGCGAAAAAAATATTGCAATATATCTACGCATTAAAAGATAACGTTAACCTAAACGATCTCTGTTCTATAGATATTGTTAACCTAAAGTTTCTTCCGAATCGACAGATAATTTTCGCGTTAATTATATTTTATGTATTATTAACGTTTGACTACTTTTTATTTCTTCATTGTGTTTTTTCAGTCTACACACAAGAAAAAGACCAGAAAGCTCCGTGGACACGTAAGCCATGGCCACGGCCGCGTGGGTAAGTTTGCACTGTACAATATAGCTATAAAACATATGTAAAAGTAAATAAAAGTCTAATGTCTAATGAATAAACACAGCATGATATACATTTATAAATTTGTGTGATTAACGCTCATTTCTATCAATGTAGATTAACTTTAGTTCTAAGAATTAGAAAAAATGAAGTGTATATTAAAATCTACCTTGGTAGAAATGAACATAAAATCAGTATTCACAGTCCATTTTTATATTCAAGATCATCTGAGGTGCATGTATATTACATTATTTAGCCTTGTTTAACATTTAGTGAACAATGATGCATTATGCTTAATTGGATAGCATTTCTTAACTTTCCATAGGCAACTCGAGTCTTTTTTGACACAAGAGCAATTTCATTTTCAAATTTTACTGCCCAAAGTTCAATTTTTATTAAATAAATGTTTTGAAAAAATGTTACAAAGTAACTCTGAATTTTTCTATGTTTTGAAAACCTAAAATAGTAAAAAAATTTTGGCTAAAAATCCAGATTGCTTATGAAATAAATAAAAATATTGCCTACAAAGTGTTAAACATGATCTTGAGACGTTATATGATTTCATTGGTTTAATCAACTTTTAATACTGCTAGGATCAGACAAGTCATTCTTGAATATAAAATCAGATTGTGAATTATTAACCGTTATCTTTAAGATATATATTTTTAAAAAAGAAATGTTTGCTAACCCTCGGAAGACGTAACCTTCAAAGGACTGTGGCTGGATCATTCCTGATTCATATTCGAATTTTATGATTTTATATATATATATATATATATAAAATCATAAATAAATATAATATACACACAAACATATACTTTATATTTCCCACATGTGATGATTTGCAACGGGCGGACTGAAAAGTGTAGTACAACACTTATATCTCTGTAGAATGTTGCATTCTGATCGTGATATATAATCATAAAGTGCTTAAACGCGATAATTCAATCATATTAAGTTTTAACTTTTAATATAAATTTGATTTTCCTTTTTACTGCAGAAATATATTAAAAATGTACTGATTTATATTCTGTTTTTTTTCGTTTGCATCTTTCAGGTAAACATAGAAAACACCCAGGTGGTCGTGGTAATGCCGGTGGTTTGCATCATCACCGAATCAATTTCGACAAATATCATCCTGGTTATTTCGGAAAGGTGAGAATATATTTGTTGTACAATATTGTATACATATAAAAAAAGACTATAGGCTAGTTTTATCATCTCTGGTTATCATTAATCAGCCGATCAAATTTGACAATTACTAATGCAAAACTTACAACTAATAATATTGTTTTCTTTGAAAAATGGAGAAAATAATACAATTAGTTTTAAGTTGTGCAGAGTTGATAATTCTTAAATTCAATCGGTTGATTATGTTAATTGGAAATAGCGAGACTGGCCTTATATATTGATGAGACTATATTTTTCACCGGCGAACTGAATTACATTGATTGTTTTTATATATCTGAATAATTTGCAACATGTAAAACAAGTGTTATTGAGAGTTTGTATCTTCTAATTCGTTTCTTCATTTTACAGCTCGGTATGAGGAATTATCATCTACGACGCAACACCAAATGGTGCCCCACCATAAATTTAGACAAATTATGGACTCTGGTCTCTGAACAGACGCGATTGAAGTATAAAGATGTTGAAGGCAAAGCGCCTGTAATCGATCTTGTCAAAGCGGTAAGCCATAAACTTTTTAATTGTAATTTCTATAATTATATGTATTGAGTTCTTTAAATCGTATTCTTCATATATATATATATGATGATTTGCAACGGGCGGACTGAAAAGTGCTGTACAACACTTTATACCCTTGTAGAATGTTGCATTCTGATCGTTGTAAAATATTGTTAAACAATTTTTTACACTATAAAACATCATTAAATGTGATAATTCAATCATGTTAAAAGTTTGCACTTATATTTTAGTACATAAAATACATACTGATCAATATTAACTTTTTCAGGGATATTACAAACTCTTGGGAAAAGGACGCCTTCCAAAGCAACCTGTCATTGTAAAAGCAAAATTCTTCAGTAAACAGGCCGAGGATAAAATCAAGGCAGTTGGTGGTGCATGTGTTTTGTGCGCGTAATCATCGAGTACGTTTATTTTTCTTTGAATATTCGGCGAATCTTTTTGTTATTGTCATGAATCTAGCTGCCTGGAAACTGCAGCATTTTTAACGAAATGCTGTGCGTTAATGTGGTTTAAAACTCTAACAGTTTTTGTGTAAAATACCTTAAAATCAGTGGTAATGAAAATGCTAATCTACATGTTTTGTTTGCAGAATTTCAATCTCCATAAACGTATACTTCACGAGCACTCGAACTTCGCTGAAACGTGTGAAACAAAAAGATCAAGATTGATTTATGGAGAATGTATTTCGATGAAATAAACATTTTTTTAAGCACATTTCTCGTTTTTTGTACCTTTTTTACAAGTTGTCCTATATTTATAAATGAATTCCATATTATTATAGACTCTAAAACTATACATTCTTGTCTTTTTTTTTTAATTGATAACAAAATTAATTTCACATGTTAGTAGCGAAAATATACACTAACACTTCTTAAAAAAGTTTATAATAAAAGCTTTGTCTCGTCCCACCAGATTTCTTATGCTAAGTGAGGTGGCGGAGGAGGTATTTGCATTCCAGTTGCCAAGAGAGCTGGCGGCGGTGGTACTGGATTGAACATAGGTGGCCTGGGTGGAGGTGGTGGTACAGGTACCATTGGACCCAATCCTGGCCTTATTAAAGGAACCGGTGGTGGTGGTACTTTACCCACAGATGGCTTCTCATTCTTGAATGCAAATTGCAAGAAAAACTGTTTGGTATCCTTGTTCCAATGAGTCCAGAATTTTCCCTCCGCTTTTTCCACTTCCCTACTGGGTACCTATAAGATTATAAATGGAGAATAAAGATTTTTTGCACCATTAGAGATATCATTTAAATTCAAACAAGCAAAACTTTCTATTTTAATTGTTAAAACATATTTAATCTATCAATAAAGTGGATAGTCGAAACATTTAGAAACAAAGTATCCTCTTACTTTAAAAGCGATAGTCTCGTATGGCTCAGCCGCGAACAGAAGATACTGCCATTTGCGATCCGGTGGCTCGACCCTTTGCTCGTAGGCGGACATAAATCTGTGTCGGGGTATCACGTTGTCCGCCACCTCCGGATAATCCACTTGAAACAGCAGGCTCTGCTGACCGGACTCTGGATCGCGCTGCTTGGTGACACGATAACCAGGTCGACCGATCTTGACGAACTTCTTCGGCTCAACCCGGGGCTTCTCTGGCGCGAGAGTCTGTGGCGCTTCCTTGGCTTCCTTCGCGGCCCTCCTGGCCAGATTAGCCTGATGTTTCTTACCCTGCGTGTGCGCTAGGTAACTGCCCTCGTTGTTATGTAAAGTGAGACACAGTTTGCACTCGTACGAGCCCAGATGATTTTTCATGAAATACGGATCCTTGTTTAGATCGATGGTCTCGAGGGCAAGCTGACGAAGCCGCTCCCGGCGGTCGCGATTACTCTCCGACCAGGAGGCGACGCCGCCGCCGCCGGTTTTGCCACCAGGACGATTCTGGAAGTCCATCGTTGCTTGCTAAGAACGACAAATCTGTTTCACGTCAGTAGAAGAATGAAAATCGTTGTTTGCAAATACTCGTCAACGATGTCGTAAATACAATCAATTACAATTAACTACAATTAACCTAACTTGCAAAAGTTGCTTGGATTTTATTATGATTTTAACCACGTTCCACGTGATTACTAGACGATATACTCGAACATTCGAGAGTGCTCGAGAGTGATATTTCCGAACGCAGTCCTGTGATACCATCACACACTTTCAATTGGACAGCATTCAGTAATAATAAGAACTCAACCAATCTCAATGTAGAGGGTCGAGAAAAGTCCCAATCTCCCAATCTCTTTTTAATGACTTTTGGGACGCATCGATTGGTGATGATTTTCGATGCTCTTTCCTTCTTCTTTTGGTTATCGTGGTTATCGTCAGGGGTAGCAAATGGTTATCGTGCTCAATCGTGCTATTCGTGCACGCTGATATGAGAAAGAGGAAGCACTTGTTGACTGTAAATAATATAAGCGTTGAAATTTGAATAGATTTTTCTCCGGGGCATACAAATTGGTCGTATATCATGATTTGAAATTCGGACTGCCATTAAAAATTGATTTTTTCTGAAGAGAGAAGAGAATCTCGAACTCCGTTGAAAAAACTGCTTTGTCAACTTTTGCAACTGCGTGGGTCACGATCAGTCACGATGGCTGCGAGAGGCATTCATAGCCTGAGATTCAATCAGGATCAAGGTAAACTTGAATTTGCAGCTGAAACTACAAGATTCTTCATTCTTTTTTGATTTTGAGGTATTATCTCCCTTTCACAGGTTGTTTTACATGCTGTATGGAGTCTGGACTAAGAATCTATAATGTCGATCCGTTGGTCGAGAAGGCACATTTCGATAACGATTTAATGGGAAGTATCTCCATAGCCGAGATGCTCTGGAGAACGAATGTGATTGCTGTGGTGGGCGGCGGTAATCGTGCTAAATTTGCTGATAATACGGTTCTAATCTATGATGATCTGTCAAAGAAGTTTGTCATGGAAGTAACCTTTACCAGTCCCATTAAAGCAGTCAGATTGCGAAGAGACAAGTATGAAATCATACTTTTCTCATTGTAAATTTTTATATAGGACAACACTATAAAAGAATATTCTTATGTTGTAGAATGATAGTGGCGCTACAGCGAGAGATTCATGTCTTTTCATTTCCCACACCCGTTCGAAGATTGTTGACGCTCGAAACTAGAGACAATCCAACGGGGTTGGTAGAAATAGCAACGTTTGCGACAGCACAGAGGCAATTGTTGGCCTTTCCTGGTCACAAACTCGGTAGTGTGCAATTGGTGGATCTTGGAGCTACTGAAGCTGGTAGTTCTAGTGCACCTGTTACTCTTTCAGCACATCAGGTATTTTAAATTCTCACTACTTAGCTTTTCCTTGTTCAATATCAAAATTTACTGCTTACATTTTTTGTTCTTTTTTTATGTTATACAATATTTTTCCATACAAAGTTTTTTATATGTGGTATAGTAGAATCAAAGAATTTAGATTTTTTGTGCTTAATACGAAACTGCTACAGTAGTAAGCTGTTCAACATCTCGGTTGCTTTAACTTAATTTAATATTTAATTAAATGAAATTGATACTTAATATAATAGTTAATAATGAGAACAGTTGTGTTGTACAACTATTTATTATATTCAAGTATATGTTGCAATAACAATAGGGTGCACTGGCTTGTCTGGCAGTTAATGGAAATGGAACCATGATCGCGACTGCCTCTGTTCAGGGGACCTTAATCAGAGTGTGGGACTCTGTGCGCAGGAATTTATTAGTTGAATTGAGACGCGGTGCCGATCCTGCTACACTCTACTGGTCAGTATTACAAGATTAACATTACCATGTTAGTAACATTGCTATAATGCAATTAATGTTTTTCATACAGTTTCTTAATGATGTTTCTTAATAATATTTTTTTTAGCATAACGTTTAGCAGAGACTCAGAATTCTTGTGTGTCTCAAGCGATAAAGGGACAGTGCATATATTTGCTTTGAAAAATACCAGCTTGAATCGACGATCTACGTATGTGAATGATGCCACTTTAAATCGGATAAATAGTTGTTTTTACTATGCTATATATATACATATATATACACATATATACACATATATGTCTACATATAATTTTATATATTATCTTTTAGCTTTTCAAACATGGGTTTTCTGGGCAATTATGTCGACAGTCAGTGGGCATTGGCTACCTTCACAGTACCTCCCGAATGTGCCTGCGTTTGCGCGTTTGGTACACACAATTCTGTGATAGGTAGTGTATTTATCTCGAAAAAAATGATACATTTTACTTCATCCTTAATCCTTTTATTTTATTGTGATTTCAGCTGTATGTATGGATGGTACGTATCACAAGTACGTCTTCACTGCGGAGGGCAGTTGTAATCGACAAGCATTCGACGTCTTTCTTGACGTGTGCGACGATGATGATTTTTAACACAAGGTCTACTACGTGTGTGTGAGCATGTATGTGTATGTGTGTGTATAATTACAAGTCTATGAACTTGCAACGAAATTTCTAGTCGATTTATGAATGAAATTTCTTGTATGTGATAATTGTATAGGTAATCGAATCGCCAATTACGTGGAAAGTGCATAAGTCATAGGAAAAATATCCCATAAAATCCTCAAGTACAATCTCTTTTTATGACTTGTGTACTTTCCATAATTAATTACACAGTTTTAATAAATATTAACATTTATTTTGTACAACAAATAATCCATTTTAATTTTATATCTATCACTTTTCCTTTATACAGGATTTTTTTAAGTATAGAAAGAAACTTTACGTAATAACGTAACATTGCAATTAACATATCCAATAATTTTATAGAAACTTTGAAACAAATTTCACAGAGTTAAATTATGTAGATCTGTCTGAAAAGGCTCGTTCTCGAATTCTCTCTAAAAGAAAGTTAAATTATTACTACTCAAAATTATGGTTCATTGCACAACATTTAGTTGTTTATTAATAGAAAAAAATATTTACTATACGGTTCGGGATTTAACATAGGTCCTATCATGGAAAAATAACAGCATACACTTATAAGTCCAACGAAGCTTCCGACAAACACACCATATCTCCATCCTTTCAATCGCATAACTCCTCACAGATCTGTGAGCAAAGAACCAAATACAATAAACATCACTTAAATTAAACGAAAGTTTTTGTTTTAATCATTTAAACCTCCGATTGATGAAAAAAATTCTTATATATCTTATAATATTTTTAAGACTTTTTCATTTTTAATTTATGAAGATCTTTGAAAAAAATTCTTTAAATCTCTTCAGGTTTAAAAAATGTTCTTCAACATTTATGAAATTAGAATTCCTAGACTATTTCAAAATTTACATATATAAGAATTCTGTAGCAAAATTGTTGACTTCCTCAAACTTCTATAGTGTTCCAATTTATATTAAAAAATTATAAAATTATACAGGAATTTTGAAAAATTCTAATATACAAAAATTATAATAAATTATATGTGAAGAATTCTAACAAAATTTTCACCAGAAATATATTCAGTTTAATTCAGTAATTTTAGAATAGGAACACATTAGAATTTGAATTGCAACAATATCACGACTTGTCTCAAAAAATTATTTTTTATTTAATTGAAATAAAAAAAATCAAAATAACAACTTACTTGCAAAATTATCAGTATTTGATATTCTACTGCACCATACTGCACTGTACTCCTGTTTTTGAGGTTACGTCGCAAATGTCTAATTTCACCGCTAGGCGGCGAAAATATGTAACTTTTCATTTTCTCGCTAGCACCTTTGAATGTAGTACTTACTATATAAGCAATATTGTAGAAACACTCTCTCGTACTTGCTTCGGCAGTACATATACTAAAATTGGAACGATACAGAGAAGATTAGCATGGCCCCTGCGCAAGGATGACACGCAAAATCGTGAAGCGTTCCACATTTTTTGCAGTTTGCGTATCCTGTCCATTATTTATTATCACTAATAATAATTTATATGATAAAAGTCTCAATAATTGACTGATAAGAGGCACAGGTTTCTTTAATTAATAATTAATGACATGAAATTAATATCTATATAAATAATTTTTTTTATTTGTTAGAAAGTACTATAATACATACATATATATACATTTTTTAATTGGAATATAATTATCATAACGATTGTGCTGACTATTTTAAATAAAATTCCATAATTAATTATTAAATTTAATTGACATCTAGATGAAAATTCTTATCAATCTGATTCTTATCAATCTCAATAATAGAATACGACCTGTAAACGATATTTATTAATGACAGAGCGACACTTGACAGTATAGCATATGATAATTTGATACTTAAACAGGTTCCTCTCTGCCTAAACCACCTAAGGCATCCAAAGGCGAATGAAATTTCCATCGAAATGCGATAGTTGTTTAAACACGTAATTATTATAAATAAACGTGCGTTTTATCGCCTAGAAGGGTGTCGGGGTCGGAGATCGGAGCAACGATCGGGAGTGGAGTGTCATATCAGCGTCCAGTGACGTGTCGACGGCGCGCTACTGTGATCAGTGTGATCTTCTCTACGCGTTCGCGGCATGATCGCACAATCGCGACAATTAAAGAGATAATTGTAGATGCGTAGGTGTATTGTACGAATCAAGTGACGCTCGTGGTCAGGGCAGTTGACTCGTACTCGTAAGACTGTCGGTTTATTGATAAATATAAAAAATATGTCCTCCCGGACGCCGGTGTTACGATAAGGTTACGTCTCCACGAGCGGGACAAATGAATCGATTGTAGTAATAAGAACAAGAATATCAAATAAAAGGATCATGTCGAGAAGGTGGCTGTCAAATTTCGCGCTGGCCGGCACCATCAGGTTGCTGATAATGAACTCCGAATACCAAAAGATCATCGGCAACCGCGTCGAGGTGTCGACCGCCTTAAACTCCTGGAAAAGAGGTTAGTTTCAGGGACCTGCCTCAACTCGATTCTTCTTCACAAACAAGATGAGCCTAATTTCATCACTGTCATATTTGATTTTTATTTGAAATGCTAAAATATTCTACAAATACATCGGCTAACGATACTTTTTTGAATTAATTTTCATTACTTTTACAAGTATAAAAGAAATTCTTCAATACTTTTAAATTACCAAAATGGTCACACAAGTTGAAAGCAGATCTTAGTGCTCAATGGTGATTTCCTATATGAATTTACAAACATTTACACGTTCCCCCAAATTGCACGCGTCATGTTTACCGAACTTAAGACAAAGCTTTGAGTAGAACCAGAAATATAATATCACAAAATTAAATTGCTAATCAATTTAATAATTTTGATACAAGTATCCATATGATCCTTCCATATCCTGCGTTTTAAATCCAGCAAACGTGCAGCACGCAATTTAGGAAAATTTGTAAATGTTTGTAAATTCACCTAAGAAATTATTATTGAGCACTAAGATCTGTTTTCAACCAGTACGACCATTCTTGTAATTTAAATTTGTTGATATATTTCCCAATCGTATTAGGATATTCATTTATGTTCTTTTATACTCTTATGTATACTTTAATGTTTCTGAAATTTGTATAGCTGTTTATTTTAATCGCACATAAATGTTACAACTAATGGAGGAGAAAGCAAGTTGATCAATTTCATCACACATATATATTGCTACAAAAATTATGAGAAGTTTTAGAATGCTCCATTATAAATTTAAGTAATTTTCAAAAAATTTACAAAGTTATTTTAACAGTTTTAACAGTTCTAGCATTGAATACAATTTTGCTTAATTAGGAACAAGTCAATTTCGCAATTGTAGTTTAATACACTCTTGATTTTACAGTGACCGAAGGAGTTTACCTGCATAAGATTGGCATAGATCCATATGAGGGAGATCTGTTTCACGAGACTCCAATCGGATTATATGTGTTCAACCTAATGCAGGAATACTTACCACAGTGGGCATTATTTTTGCTGTTTGTTGTTGTCGACCTAACGACTGCCCTGTGCCTCGCTCTTGCAGCAAAACATTATGCGATTGAGTTGGTCAGTGCAATATTAGAATACTCGTACAATATTAGAATTTAATCCTGCTGTTTTGTTTGCGTTTTCTCCAACAGATTCACAATCAATGAACAAATAAAAATAATATAATTACATTTTCAAATAAAAAATATTTTAATACAATCTCTATGATAATTAGATCTACAAAATATCAATTTGTAATTTATTATTTTGAAATCTTATTATTTTAATAATTTTTTTTCTTAAACAGTTATTTACTGATGATTATTTATCAACTATAGTAACCATAGTGTCATATCGTTTGGATTAATGTGCTTAAAAAATTTGAAAAAACAAATTTTCTCAGAAAAAACATCGTACATTAACAGACAGTATCACAAATGCTAGAGTTTTTAAAAAAATAAAATATTAATGGCAGTAAGAAAATAAAATAAAATTTTAAGTGAAAAAGACCTGAACAGAACAGCAGGATTAAAAATGTCTAGTTTGAAATCTTTGTACTAAAGATTCGGCACTTCAATTTAAATTACAGGCAACAAAAAGAAAAGAAGAAAAGGATGAGAAGTCTAACAAGGATCATCCCAGCACGTCCGCTTTGTACGTTTCCGCAGCTTATCTATTCAACCCATACATAATTCTGAATTGCATTGGCCTGACAACCACGGTTTTCACCAATTTACTTTATTCAATCGCGCTGGTATCGATGACAAGGCGCTCCGTGTTTTGGAGTTGCATTTCGATAGCGTTATTGACTTTGCAAGGACTCTATCCAATATCGCTCATGGTACCGGCAACTATCTATGTCGCTAGTACGGCAAAGAATAAAAAAATCAGTATTGTTAGGATGTTAATCACATTTACGAGCATCCTGGTGGCCCTATTCGCCATTTCTTATTGCATCATGGAAAGCTGGTCGTTTTTATGGAGTACCATCGGCTTCATCCTAACTGTTCCCGATTTACGTCCGAATATCGGCCTGTATTGGTACTTTTTCACGGAGATGTTCGAACACTTCAGATGGTTGTTCATTGCGTCCTTCCAGATAAACGTCAGTTTACTGTACATAGTCCCCTTAGCGCTGAGATTACGACGCGAGCCGATGTTACTAGCGTTCTCCTATCTAGCGATAGCTGCCATATTCAAATCCTATCCATGCATCGGAGACGTCGGTTTTTATATATCTCTACTGCCGCTATGGAAGCACTTATTCCAACGTGAGTTAAACTCATATTTTCATGATATTATTCGGAACGATACGAATTGTTCTCTAACACATGTCTCGCTTTTTTTTCTAGACATGCAACAAGGATTCATTGTAGGTTGTTTTGTGTTGTTTTGCACAGTTTTCGCTCCGACCGTATGGCATCAATGGATTTACTCCAGATCGGCGAACGCCAACTTTTACTTTGGAGTAACCCTGGCGTTCGCAATAGCGCAAATCTTCCTCTTAACGGACATTCTATTTGCCAGTGTGAAACACGAGTTCGCAGTTCAGCACGGTATCAATAAGAAAGTTAACGGAAATGAGGTTAAACTGCTGCTCGAATAAAATATGCTTTTCTAGATCGAAATGTATAATACCCTGCCGATGAATAATGATAAATGATACCATGTCTGAATCATTCGCCATGTAAAAATAAATAGTTTTTTACAAAAATTTGTCTATTTTAATCGATTGATACATACGTTTAAAACACTTTTTATTACAGAATCTTTGAATACTTTTTAAAAATCATAATAAATTCTCTGCATCAAACCTCTAGTATACATACTTAAAAGACTGTGGAATGCAAGCACGCAGAAAGCGTCAGCGTACCTTACAATATTTTGGATAAGTGATAAAAATGAGGAAATGCATTCTCAAATGCAAAGAAAACCGACATGAAACAAAAGATTTTTAGTATCTCTCACAGATCATAGCGGATCATTATTTTTTATGTCCATACTTGATATTTTACTTATAAAAAATTATTTTAATAAGCAAATAATCGAAACATAGACTAAACATGTATTGTACGTATTAACATTTTCAGTTATCAGGCAAAATCTTCTGCGTAATCATTTTTATTTTATATGATAAAAAATTTCAACAATCTTCAAGTGCCCAAAAAATATTAAATTGACATTCTTTTAGCTGATCTAAATATATTTTAATGAAAAAAAACATTTTATTTATTTATTTATTCTTTAATATTACAGTAATAAAACTGCGTCTAAAAAAGGGGAAGAAAAACCTGCAAAACGTACTGATATAATCAGACTATGCGTGAAATGTTCATCCAACACATCACACATGTATAAAGTCATTTTATAATAATATACAGCAAAGATGGCGATATGTTTTATACAGTACAAGGAAAATTATACATGACAATTAAATCTGCTGTGTGCAGAAGTCAAAGCGTCTGTCGATGTATATTTGTAGATAGAGAATGATAAGAATTGAAAATGAGAATTACGTTGCATCGCGGGTGATGCTGCGTTTGAATGTCATTGAGCGTACTTCCGTCGCACCAACTTTTCCAGACTTGCCGGTCGTAGAGGAAGCGCTAGGGTTTGGCGTGGGACTTTGCGACAGGGACGCACGTTCGTCGCTAGATTTTTCGCGTTCAAGCCGCTGTTTGCTAAACTTGCCCATACCAGGTCTATAAATCTCCATCGCCGGGCGATCCTATAATCGATTGGATAATCAATATTTTCACTCAAAAAAAAAAAATAAATAAAAAAGATATAGGATACATTCCATGTTTAAAAAAGTATGTTTACTTTGCATGTTTAAACCCTTGATAAATTTTTCTTTGCATGAAGGGAAACTATGGAATAATGATATCAATTGTACTTTTATACAAAATATCTAAATTATGCAATATATAGTTCTCACCTTGAGATGCTGATCAGTGTTAAAGCAACACCAGAACTATTATCATCTATGTGTAACATTAAAAATTTTGAATGGAAAAATATTCTACTGTGGTAAATAAATCAAAATATGTATTTAATTTCAAAGTGACTATGAGTAAACAAACCACAATATTGCATTACTTCCTTGGAAAATGAAAACTATCAAACAATTTTTCTGCAGAGATAGACAAACAATTTACAATACTTGCTCATAAAAATTACAACTGTAATGAAATTAATGGAGGAAATAAAGATCTACAGGATTGTGGACAACGCTTTAACATTGAAGATTAAGACTCAATCCGGGCTATATTGTCATTGAAAAAAGCTTTTACCTTATTTCGTATTCTACGCTCCAATCGTGGATCTTTCTTGTCTTTTTCTTTCTCCTCGTTATCATTCTTCTGAAGATTACTTTGGCCTCCTCCATCTAACGACTTGTGACGTCGTAAACAGTTGCCGTCACCTGCGCCGCCTTCGCCACCACTTTCAAGGGAATTACGCCTCTTTACAACTTTCGATTCTTTATCTTCGGAATCGTCTTCATCATTAACATCTGTGCAAATGTTTGTTACCATATTACATTTGTCACAAAAATATTCGTGCACAGATATCCTCCCTTGTTTATTTAACGGATAAATAAAATTGATTTTGTTAATTAGATACATATTCGTCAAAACATGTACTTATTTTATGATGAAAGAGTAACTCCTATGTAGTTTTGTACAAAAGGACATTAGATTTCTGAAGTTGGGAATTAATAACGCTAAGAAAAATGAGGGAAGAAGCAAAGAAGAGAAAATTATACACACACACACACACGCACGCACGCACGCACGCACGCACGCACGCACACACACATAATTATTCGAATAAATTTTTTTCACCTGCATTGACTGAATCGTTCGCTTCTTCCACACTATCCCGGCAATTTTGTATCGTGTCTGTCGTTATCCTATCTTCGGCAGTATTACGTTGTTCACATTCGTTGTCTTTAGCAGGCCTTAAGTCATCTCCGTTATAGATAGACTCTTTGCCATTTCCATTTTCTCTTTCTTGTACGATATCATGTTCCTCCTTGGCTTTCTTCGAATTTATATCGTCTTCATTGGCATCGGCAATCTGTTTTTTCGTTTCCGCCAACTTCTTTTTCTCTTGTCTCATTTTTTCGTAACTTTTCCCGCGTCTTTCCTCCATCTTTCTGTCTCTGGACTCCCTAAACTCTTCCTTTATCTCATATCTCCTGTCGTCTCGGAGATCGATTCTCCTCTCCTCTCTATCATCGCGTCTTCCATAAGGCTTTTTCTCATCGTATCGCCGTTGTTTGATCTCTCTTTCCTTATTCCTATCGTCAATTCGTTCTCTATACCCCTTAATGATAGGTTTAATTTCTCGATCTCGCATTGGTTTTTCTCTTATTTTATCGTCTTTTTTGTTTCTATTTTTCAGTTCCTTTGGTGAGAGCTTATCTCTCTCTTCTTTATTCTCTTTATCGTCTTTACTCGATTCTTTATCCAGGTCTGGATTCCTTAAAACCTGTAAAAAAATTAAAAACCGTGCACGTCTATTATTTCTACGCTATTATTTTAATGCAGTGATCAGGATAAACATTTCAGATTTTCGTGTTGATGCTCATTAAACGGTTTATTGCCAATGCGAGTAGCAAAGAGATAATAAACATTTACACGAAAATTGGACCGAAATATTTAGCCGATGCCGACACTATTTTAATGTGTGTTTATTCCATTTTATCATCTTACAGACTTTTCATCATTTTATATGTCATATTTCTTCGTCATAGCACTCACCAGAGTTTGTCTTACAAAATATGGAGATCAATTATCAAATGTAAGTATAAAGATTTTTTTAAGTTCTTTTCAAAAATTAGGTACAGATTAAAACAATTACAAAGTTACATGGAATTATATGTATAAAGTTTCTATAAAATCGTAAATATAAAATTAATTGCGACAAATATGCGATAAATGCTCCTTTCTCGAGAACCATCACCAAACCAGCTCGTCAAATCATTGATTTTCCGCATGTCTCACGATGCAGTAGTGGACCAATTCGCAAATCCTGAGCCCATTCTTTCACGCACCGCTTTGAAGTAATACACGGTTCTTTCGGTGTAAAATTGACCACAACATTTTCGTAGATCAAAATCAGCAAGAAATTCGCGGCTACTAATGTAAATGAAAATAATCTCAATATGTATTCTAACACATTAAATAATTATTAAATAGAAAAAAATACTACGAGGATCTTTTTTTACTAATAAAAAATTTTTTCTTACATGATCACCCTTGTGGAAACAGAAATAAGTTTTGTGATTAACTTGATTACTGCCAGTTAAATATTGTTTCTTGACATCAAACATACTTCTAATCGGTTTTGTCTTTCTAATGTGCTCGTAAAACCTTTCACGAGTCTTATAAAATTTTCCTTGTGCCCGATTGTATAGAAATCTATTCATGAAAATCTCTTCTCCATATTTATATGTACTGGCGTTTTCGACAAAATATTGAAAGAACGTGTCTTCAAATTTGACATTTGTAGGGTAAGATGTGGGAAAGTTAGGTGATTGTTCGTCTTCCGCGTTATATACATGCTGCAGATGAAAACGTTCAGTATCAGCAAATACAGTAAAGAATGGCATGTACAATATTGTCCTTTAGTTACGTCGGATAAATAATTACAAGCAAAATATTATCCCATATTCCATACTGTATTTGTTGCTGTATTTATGATGTATACATTTGATTATTTTACCTTAGAGATAACAGGATCGTCTTTGGTCCTCCGCCTTTCCATATCCCTCCGTCGCCTTTCCTCACGTTTCTCATCCCTAAGACGTTGTTTCTCCTGCTTACGAAGTTTCAAGTATTCGAGCAGTGGGGTTGTCATGATCTTCTTCACTGTGTCTGTATAATACAATCATTATAATATTAAAATACTTGTTTCTTATTTGCATACATGTATGTATTTTTTACTTGAACAAGAACACAAAACGAAAAGTACTTACTGTCTGGTGGTTGGTAAGAATACTCGGTTTTCGATTGGGCTACACTCGAATCGATCTCCTGATTTTTTAAATTCTCTAAGAAGCTTATGTAATACGAGTCACTCTCGATGGTACCACATTTGAGATCTTTCTTCTTGCCCGCTCGTTTCTTTGGTAATCTTTGAAAAGGCGCAAATTCCACTACTGCAGGATATTCTACTCCTTTAGAATCTACGAAGACGTAGTTGTCAAACTTCTCTCGAAACATGAAAATGTCTTGCTGCTCCATAAAATTAATATAAGCGCGAGAAAATGCGAACTGTCCGAGAGACATGTCAGCCTTCACGAAGTACATATAGTCGTGTTCTGGTAATGGGGAGACTTGCTCTAAGAATTGATCCTGAGTCATTGTTGGAGGCAGTCTTCTGATCACCACCTAATCCCAATCAACAATAATATTATATTTTGTATAAAATTCACATAAAAAATTAGTTTAAAAGATATCAGATAAAAATACAATGTGTCAAACAAACATTTTAAATCTTAAGTTATTATGCAATTCTTATCAAAATACTACTATAACTTGAAGAATGCATTTAAAATATTAAATGCAATAAGTTTTTTATAACGCTTTCTTAAATAAATTTACCATTAATTGGCAAAATGGTCTGAAACAAAAATGAAGGGAATTAAATTATCTTTCCAACGCATCTTTGATTTTACGATTGGATTTTATTTGCATCTTATAGAGAGCAAAAACTGCAAATAGGTCTGATTTATCTCACCCTCCCCTATATATACATACACTTTGACTGGTTGATCTTAACAACCAAACGAATCATCACAATCAACTCAATTTATATTAATGTTTAATCAACTATCCTGTATGTAATACTCAAATTAGAATTGTTATTGAAGATGGTTCAAACCTGAGATTGAAACGTCTACATATAATCTTTTAATTGAACATATTTTTTTTTTCACACACATAAATATCTGTATTTGACTCATTTTGACATGACACAATACTTACTAAAAAAATGTCTTCTTAAAGGATTTTCACAAGCTTAAGTATAAACATTTTAAAATAATGATTATGTATAATCATTATTTTAAAATATTTATACTTAAGCTTGTGAAAATCTTATAATGCTCAATTTATCATAATTTTTTAAAACTTTTATTCTAAACCTTTATCTATGTGTGTGTGTGTGTGTGTGTGTGTGTGTGTGTGTGTGTGTGTGCGTGCGTGCGCGCGTGCGTGCGTGTGCGCGGGTGTGTGTGTGCGCGTGCGTGCGT
>QKQZ01054667.1:0-14460 GCA_003595255.1 Solenopsis fugax | reverse complement strand
CGCCGCCGTCGCCGGTCCCTTGCGGGATCGCGATCGATCGGACGTTTCGATTTCCGATAACGTCGGAAAATTCGAAAACTCGTTCCCACAGCCGCCTGCAGCGAGGAAATATCGTATGTAAGAAACCGTTGGCCCCCATTTTCCGCTCAAAAATAGATATCTGATCCGTATTTCTTCTTATCTTTTTTATATTTCATGTCGTCACGTTACTACTATTTCCTCTCCGAAGACGAGGATTATCGCGATAAATTTATCCGACTGGTATTCTCGCTCTCTTCAACGGAATACCCGAGAGTAAAGAGAATGCAAAACGCTTTGAAATGGTCAGCACAAAAAATATATTGCATAAATATGATTTCGACTTTATCTACATGGAGAAAAATTTTAAAATTAATAGTTTCTGTAAAATGTGTGTTAAAAATACGTACATGCGCGCGAGCTCTATCGTACGGCGATATAATTAAGTGCGACTAGTAATCAGGCACGCTAGACTGACGGATAATTAGTACGTAACGAAATTGTTGCGTTTCTAACGTGAGAAGTTTAAATTAGCAACTTGCACTGCGGAAGCAAATGTTCGAAAAGGTGTGTCGACACCAGTCTCATAAACATTGCGAGAGTTATATAATGTCTTTGGAGTCAGCTCGTAATCACGCCAACTTTGATTTTAAAAATCACACCTAAATTGTAAACATAGATCAATCGATAAAAGAGAGATGCGAGTTCGCTGATCTAAGAAACATTTATGTGTACGATGTCGTAATTTCACTACAGTACAGTGAAAAATATTTCATTCCCCTTTAATATCATCCAGTACGTGATATTACTGAAAACATAACAAATAGCCGAGCCTTAATTGGAAAATAAAAATACGCTGTAATAATATTTACGATTTTCAGCGAAAGGACCTCCACAGATTCTCGCTCCGCTACGCAACATGTCAAATAAGCTTTGATCGAAACTGTACCATTTTCCTCATATGAAGGTATACGAGCGGATCGTCATTCGTCGTATATTACTCTATACGCGTGTCGAAGTACCTCGCATGCAAATTTTACGAGTCGAACGAGTGCGCGCGGTGAGTACAGACGACCGTAAAAGTTTAACATCACTCATCCGCCAGTCCATCGTACGGTCTGTCTTTTGTACGGTCAAAATGTATATAGCGTGCGCTTTCATTGACAGAGAACCGCGCAGGATGCATCCCCAAGCGCATTTATTGCCAAATAAAAGAATTCCCGCGAAATTTTCTAGTAAAAATTGCTGTTTGCGGGTGCCGCGCGTCGCGTCGCGCTTCATATTTCCCGTGTATAACATAGAGAAGATAAACCAACGAATTTTGTGTGCTATAAGCGGATAATATTAATCACTCGCGATACGAATCTAAACTACTGTTGCAGTGCTCCATTCTTACATGAACGCGAAACTTGGCGAGTACAGATTAGAGATGACATCTTGCAGGATGGTTTAGTATGCTTTATCCCTTGCTCAAGATCTGGCCCAAGTTTCTCTTGAAGCAGACAAACCGACCCGGACTCCATCTCTTTCGTTCCTAACCTGAGAAGGCAACCCCTTGACCTCAGCCGCTGAAATTGGAATTTGATCCGTATCCCTGATATCTAATAACCCCAGCATCTTATTTATCGGCGAAATTCCAACCGTGATGGCAAGAACCACCCTGTAAGCTCCTCAGATTCAACAATCCCACTTCTTTGGATGAGGAAAAGTGAAGCAAGTACTATTTATTATTATTATACTATTTTATATTGTCTTTTATATTCTGCAGTGACCGAATATTGTCATATTTAAGGAATTGCATATTACACTCATCAATTGGAATTGTCACTCAATTGACCATTTTGACTCTATTTTGCGCTTCAGCGAGATGAAGCTTATTAAAGATTCCATTTCCGCTCCGCTCACATATTAAATTCTATTAATATTGTTAATATGAAGGAAATATATCAAAGAATAATTAATTTCATCTCTATAATAATAACTACAATCATTGCGATACGTACGTTAAATAAAAAAAATTTTAATATATATATATATTTTTTAATATTTAATCAAAAGGTCACACAAATTTTCTTTATACGGCCAAAAAATGTAGAATAAATTAATCCCAATATGAAAATAGATAAATATAAATATAAAATATAAATCAAATCACTCTTCAATTCGCTTCTTAATTCCATTAAAAAATGAAATTAGTTCAAAGATATATATATATATATATATAAACTACATAAATTGAATGAAATATACAAATTGAATGAAACAAGATTGATCAATTCATTATTTTAAAAGATTCCAGCAAACGATCATTTATTAAACTGATCGATATTAATTATTATTAGTATTTGTATACGCAATCTTTCCAAGTTGTAAAAAAACTCAATAAATATTTCGAACTTGAAATATTATGTTAAATCATTTAAACTTACCCCTTTCCTAAAAACTATTATAATTTATAAAACTTATATAATCATCCCATTATCCTATAAAGGGCAGCAATCGAATCACGGAAAAACTTGTACATTTTTTAAGTTTGTAGAGGCTGCACAATTTTCTTCAAGACCGCCCAAGAATAATCCTTGTAAATCTCTCTCACAAACAACTGGTGATTCTTCGATTTGGCCATAAATACACAAGAACGCACGATGTACCATCACCGCCGTACATTACCTGGAACCTTCCCATTTCTTTTCCCATCGCGCTCTTTTATTCTCTTCCGCCGTCGTCCCTTATCTGACGTAGGAGCGACACGAGGGAAGCAATCGGTAAGAAACGATATCGTTCGACATCGTACTCCCATTATTAATTACGGATCGGACCAGCGCGGGCGGTATAGAGTCGACGGACGGCACGAGCGTGGAACGGTGTCCGGCGCTTGACTTATTTTTTTCCTTTTGTAGAACAGGGTGGTCGTCCGTTGAAGCGTGCCGTTAAATGTCTCGCGAGAAAATCGTATTTCTCGCACAGAGAATAAATGGAGAAAAAAAGACGCCATCGCTGTTACGCTCGTGTGTCACGTCGTTCGATTATTCGCCCTCACCAAAAGCTCTCTCGTAAACTATCGCGTATACACATAGGGCATGCGGTGCGTATGGACGGAGGTTTGAGCTTGTGTACGTTCATGCGCTATGTGTGCAACGATTTGAGGAAGAGCTCGACGACTAGGACGGCTGGACAGGAGGGATATAGGGGGTGCAGGTGGGACCATCCATCATACAGCGGAAACCAGCCGGCACATTGCCGGAAGTGACGTCACGCTTGAAATATCGACTAATAATTTATACGCAGACGTTAGCGCCGCTCACGTTTTGCAGGGTTACCTATCCGTAATAACAAACTAACGCCTCCGCGCGCGATTGTGGCTGTGTGCGCGACATGCACACGCGCCAGTATGAGTTACTGAAGGTTGGTACCGTGGAAGGACCGCGTGTTTCCCGTGAGTTTGGCACAAACTGAAATAACGTGCTTAATGCCAATTATTTTTTATATTTTCCGAAAACTAAACAATTAGACAACTAATAATTTTAATTGTATTTCTACAAGCTGTATTAAGTTGGATGGATTCGAAATAGGTTGTCAATTATTAGCACTAGTACAACAGATTACTGTACTATAGCTAATAATTAAATAATTATTACCGACAATTATTACCTTAATCTGGCAATCGATATTATAATGTAATATCGGCATTACGCGGCCAATGCCATTCTACGCGAGAGAACCAAGAAGATTCAACATCATATATCCGAAGATCAGTCTTGTTTTCAATGACGAGAACTCGCGCGACAAGTTATCGCTTCGCCCGCATGGTGGAAAAAGTGTCGCTTACAGACTGCAAAACGCACCATTTGTTTTTACACGACAGAGGGTTGATGTAACTGACGTTCTTTCTGCCTTGTCATACGACGGCTTACCCGACGTTGGGGCCGTCTGTCACTTCGTATCAGGTGGGTGTCATGCCACGGATTTGAAATGATTGTCTCGTCAGAGTGGTAAAAGACGCGGCTGACGTTCTTTTCATCGCTCGCGCGTCTCCCACCGTAACGTACCTTCGCAAAATGATTTCTCACCGTTCAGCGAACGTCAACGGTTTCATTTATAAATATGTTTTTCACAACAAGTGTTGCTCTTCAGCGAGACTTTAAACGTCCCTCTCCTCCCCCCCCCCCGACCTCTCCGACCTGACCTGAAACGTTTATTTAAAAAAAGCTTTATTTTTGAAGCGTGACGACAATCGCGTGCAAACATCGTATAGCATAGGAAAATTTCACAGATTTTTCGATGTTTGATGCTGTGCATGAGATGAAAAAACTATATTTAAAAACTGATTGACAAGGCCAATACACTCAGCAAGCTCCGCTCTATCTTAAAAATTTGGCAATTAACTTGTTGTGCTGTTTATACAATATTTTTCATGAACGAATGTTTTATTTTAATATATTATTAAAAACACTTTTATTTATAAATTAATTTTTTCTAATATTACATTTTTACGCGCGCGTATGATTCTATATTATTTTATCGCTCGTGGAATAACGTTTCTATCAAATTGCAAAAAGAATTCCAATTTTGGTATGTAATTAGAAGTATAACTAATCCCTGTATAAATATCATAATGTCTTTGCTTTTCTCAAAGCCATCTGTGCTACCCCTGACAGAAAATTAGAAAAAAATAAAAGAAGAAGAACGGGTCCTGCCATAGAAGCAGGAATGCCGTTCCCTTGAGCAAAAACGAAATGACGGAAGAACGGCGATAACGGGAGGAAAATTGATGCGGTGAGTCGCGTCACAGATGTCCCTCCGTTGTCTCCTTCGTCACCGACTAGACAGACGTGGGATGCGTATTCATGCAGGTACACAGGCAGGTCGTCGTCATGACAACAAATTCCTGAATTCAAACAGGCGTTCTCTGTCTATGCTGCACAACAACGCGCCGTGAGCCAAGACGACAATGAAGCGAAGGGAATGGCGAAGAGAGAGGAGGAGGCTGGCGTGACTTAGAACGTTCGACCCTCCTTACGACAACCGGCCCCGTATCTTCATACGACCTCACCGAGGTCCTACGTAACTGGCATTGCTGCCGCTTGGTGAAAATACCTCGTCGACGGCATCTCTCAGACAGGGTAGCTTTGCTCGCACTCAATATTCCATATTTCTCGTGACAATTTCTCCGGGCGAATTTATAGACTTCCTTTTCGAAGTACCGGCGAGCGGAGAAACAGAGAGAAAGAGAGGCAATGACCGGTCAGGTCGAGGAACAGTTGGGTTGGTACCGATAGAGAAAGATGAAGAGAAAAGAACGAGGGAGTGGAAACGATGAGTGTAGAAAAGAAGAATGGGCAAATGGTGTTGCAGCTTGCAAAGGAGGCGAACATGCGCGGGAAAGAGAAGTAGGAAGGACAACCGAATGAAAAGCTTCTGCCACCTTCTCTATCTACTATGCTGCTGCAATCAGTTATAGGGAGACACGTCGATACGTCTGCTCGTTCGTGTGGACGTCGATGCGCCGTGATGTGGATACGCGTGAGTGTGAACTGCCGCGGGTTGGTATCGGTGGTCGCGCAGAGCGAACTGCAGATGCGGTTGTTGTGTCAGTGGCGAGGATGCTTGAGAGCCTCCATCAGTGGCCCGGATCTCGATATCCACTTTATTGCACGAACGTATATTCGTAGAAAAATATGGAATATTCTGCGTTATGTGGCTCAGCCACCACGACGGTTTTGTGTTTATACTGCTTCCTTTGTCAATTCTTTCCCCGCTCTCAAGTTCATCTCTCTCCGTATGTATTTCGCAAAAGCTAAACAAGTCCCCACTCGATCAACTATCCATTCGTTTGATGAAGAAGCCCCGTTCATTGCCGATCATAGTTGTCGTTTACAGATTGCGAGTGAAATTCGTTCCTCATACCAAACATTGTTTAACGGATATATCTAAGTTTTACTTTTTGCCATATTTTTCTAGACACGTGATATTCTTAGATCGTAACGTAAATAATTAAAGCTGGATTATAAAGAAAAATTAAGAAATTAAAATCTAGAAGAGAGAAATAGATTTATCTGATTATAAATCTACCAGCTTAAATTGATTTAGTGACAAATTACATATTAGTTACTTTATGTAATTATTCTTTATGAGTAAATATTATAAACGAGAGTGTAAACATCTGTTATATGTATGCTTAATCAATATGTCGCTATTATGTAACCTCTCGATACTGAATAAAAAAAAAGTCGTAGTCGTTTAACATAGTCACTCGCGTGATCAGAGCTCTTACGAAATGACTTATTACTTTCGAGAGGAAAAAAAATATCTTCTTCTCTTGATTAATTAATCGTCAGATTGCGCGCATACATCTTATTAAGATATTTATCTCGACCCGAATCTGTGAGTTCGAAAATTATGCAAATTGCCAGGTGGATTAGATTATAATAAATTTGTCGACGTTTGACAAATTGATTGTAATTAGAGATAATCATAATACGCTACGAAAACCTTATCCAGTTGGATCAAGCTGCTGGCAAGCGGCAAGAGATCGTAGCAAGCGTATACAACGTCGCAAACAAAAAACTTCTATGAATTTTAAAATCGTGTGTAATTTCTTTCTCATAAGTTTAAGCTTCTATTAAGTTTTTACTTACACAACGACATATAAATCTCTCTTAAAAAAAAATGTTTCTCCTTTCGCAAAGTGTATCCCCGTATTATTATCGAAAGTGACGTTTTTCTTGCTTTATCACATGCAGAGTAGCCCCAAGATAACGCGATATATCCCCGGTCCAAAATGGCGAACATTGTGTAATGCTCTACACACAATGCCCGGAACCTCTTGATAGCACAATGATGAGCCAAAGCAAACGCGACTTATCTATGATCGAACCAGCCCAGGCTGCAGTTGTACGCTAATCGCGCGTGCACACCGCGGTTGATACGTCGCTCGTAATGCAACTCCGGTCTCGCGAGGACGGCTTGACAGCTTGCATTTCGACGATCGATCTAGCATGAGCGGATTTGGATTGAATGCGCGTCCTTCGGAATTCCGTCGTCTCACTGTCAATCTCGTCTTTCATTGTGTTAATTGGATTACGGAGTTTAAGCCGCGCCTCGGCGATCGAACGCATTTGGTGGCTGGATAAGCGTATTAATCCGCGGCTCTCGAATAAGTCGAGCTTATTAAAGCGATAAGACGCGTCATGATGAAACGCTGGCGACGACCTAACTGGCATCGGATGTCAACGAGCTGATGAGATCTTTTCATGATTCACAGAATGCACGCTGATCGATTTAATAATTTAGCAATTCAATCTCTTCATTGCACACATATACACACGCACACATACATACACATGAAAATAGTGTTTTATCATTACTTATATTTGTTTTTTATCGTAAAATAGCTCAAAATGTATAATTTGAACATAAGTTTCAATTAGCTTCTTTAATGTAAGCAATTTGTGAATTTTAATTTAAAAACTAACAGAAAGACAAAGACTGTAGATGTCATTTTATGTATAGAACGTTTCAGAGTTACGATTAATAACTATTTTATTGTAGAGCTAAATAAACTAAAAAATTCTCTGTGATTAATACTGCGTATGCTAATGCATTAAAGATGCCTAAAGCGATAATAAATATGCATTAGCTATTACGGGCAAAAATGTGCCGTGCGAGAGAAGATTGCAGATAGTATAATCAATAGAATCGATTACATCTTCCAGTCAGAGACTATGCCCTCCTCATCTTTGCTTTCACTCAGTAGTCGATGAGCCTACGCCCAGCTAATTAGCCACGAAGCCAACCAGATAATTAGTCTCTAATGGCGTTCCATACCGCCTCGTCACTTTGTTCTTACTCTACTTTTTTCTTATCGCCATTGGAAAATCGCTAATACGACCCAACTTTGTCATTTTGTGTGAAACGTAGAAATCAAGAATATATCCGGAATACGGATAAATTTCAATCATGTAACGAAGAATAGTAAGAAATAAATTGAGCGATTAAAATCAATTTGTCATTAAGAATTATTTCGCAGATTATTTTCTGAATAAAGATACAGGCGAGAATAATATTGAGGAAATAAGATAAAAGATAATAGTATGTTTGTCGCATCAGCAGTTATGATAAAAGCGTTCATTAATCTTTTATTTTATTAACTGTTAGCATAGCATTACCGAATCAACAAAGTAAAATAAACCTGTTCTTTCTTTTTCCCCTGAAATAGTTTGAAACGTAAGCTTATTATCACTAAAACTAAGTAGAGGATTTAAGCTGTTAACGTCGTCGACGGTAAATAAGCCAGGTATTAAATACGCCTCGCAAATTAATGTAATTTCATCTTAAGCACAAGATACGGAAATGATATACAACATCGCGAAAACCTTAGCAACTGAAACTCTTTAGATCGTAATGTTGCAATTCCTGGCTGCGCATTAAAACGGCGCCTTCTGGAAACTAGAGAGTTAACGTGGCGATTTACGTTATTTTCGCAAGATCCGACGATCTACTGGGCTCAGGGGAATTAAAACTTTCCGGCGTCACACGTTAGCTCGCGCTCCGCTGGCACAGTTATACAGTTCTTACGACTAAGACCCCCTCCGCTCGAAAAATTACTTCAGCATGATAATTGTATCTTGTCACGAAACACGCTGTTACGTAGCGTGGTCGTGGAACAAAATGCCCCTCGTGTCGCCTTTGTGTTTCAGATCGACATAATTTGATTTAATTAATCGGTGTTACAAGCGCGGGACTTTAATGTGACACGGTTAATTATGCTTCACGGTTTTATATCGTTTTTCGCGGAAACGGCGAAATGTAAAACGCGCAAACGTCAGTTGTGGCAACGGCAATATAAATCAATAGGTCCGAAAGCCGGCAAGACAAGGGGGATCGGAATGTCGGCCGAAAACGAGTCGACCGCGTACGCGTCAGCGCAATTTCTACCTTTGTCGACATTCGTACCGGCGTGAACGCGCCGAAAACGCCGTGCATTCATGCGACTCCGTCATTATGCACGCGATATAATATGCAACTGCATTGCGACTCGGCAATCATCGGCACGGCAGCCCCTCCACGGCGCGCTCCGTCATTCGAATTTGCGAATTGCGTCGAGCCACGGGGGCCGCTAACGATCCGGGGATGCGAGAGGGTCAGGCATCCCTAAATTCCGACCAAATCTACCCCGAGCGGTCGGAACGTTCGTTCTCATCAGACGACTGCCGCCAGTGTCGCCAGTGCCGTCGCGGCCCGACTAATTGTAGTTATGTTTTGCGGCACCTACATCGGGTACTTACACCCGCTCGATGTTAAACAGGTGAGCGCGGCCTTGTAACGCGCTTCCGGCGAGATTTATTCGACGCTCGGTGAAAATCACAGCGTTAAATGCATCTACGTCGGCGTTTGTCTCGCCCGTCTCGCCGAACTGTTGCCACGGATTTACGATTTACGCGTTTCTCCTATAAATTTAAGGACTTTAGATTAAATCCATAGGAGAAACATGTAAATTTGCGTATATCGCGGTAATGGAATAACGAACGAAGTGCGCGGAAACAGAAGAACAAGCATAATTATAGTTGAGAGATGTAACGGAAGCTAGGATGTACCCTCCGCGCGCTCGATGTACCCACCGAGATCTCTCTGTTGTTCTTCGATCCCGGTAAAATCTAATCTTAGCGGGATGAATAAGTATTTAAACGGTAGGAATCGATTTTTTAATAAAGTCGCACTTTAATCGCACAAAATTGAATCTCAACAAATTTAATTAAGGCGCGGATGGGAGATTATACGATATTCATACCGCGCTCTTTTATTAAAATCCACTAAAAATTCCCGCGTACAACGCGGCCCCGCGTACCACCGTGTCATGTAAATAGGGCTTTAATCCGCGTTTCATCTAGGCGGCAGAATCTATTTCATTTCTGAAGCCCAAGGAACCCTACCAATCGGCGCTCGCCCTGGATCCCCGCGCGACGCGCATTATATTTAAATATTCATCGGCGATCTCTTATATGAAAGTCTCGGGCGCGCCATTACCGAATGAAAAAGTTAATTGCTACTTTGCATAATAATTCAATGGGAGCAAAAGGTCCATCTCTCTTGTCTCCTCCGGCTCGGCGATTCTTTCCGTCAAAACCGACGGAAGATCTTGAATATCGGAAGAGAGGTAATTCTGCCATGAAAATAGGCAGGAAACCCGGCTCCACTTGGAGCGATTATGTGACCGTTCGATCGACCTTTGTCAGCCATTCAGTTCTTTCGCGCTACGCGCGCGAAAGCCTTTTTCGAAGGCGCGTCACGCGAACGTCCATAATTAGCTTCCGTAATGTATGCGTACTTTCAACGTAACGTTGCGGTTTCCGTTAAATCTCGACACGAAACGACCCGTTCTTGTTAATGTATCCGCAGTGTATCGATTTCCGCGGCACCCTTTCGCTCGATGAACACTGCCAGATTATCTGATAAAACGACTAAACGCCTAGTAATTATCTCGTGATAACATTACTTAATAACACATCGCGCTTTTCGTTTTGCAATTCGCAGCAAGAGAGTAAAGATGTGATTAGAGTGATTAAACGATAATTAAAAGTGTTACACACTGTAATAACATGTATAGAGTGTTACACGCTATAACAACAATAGAGAGAAATAAAACAAATTGCCTATTCTCAATATCAAACCTTTCCTTTTTCGTTATTCTCATGCTTTCTGAAAGAGCAAAATAAAATGTAAATTCTCTCCCTCAGATTTTCATTTCTGCGAGTTTCTACGCAAATGTCAAGCTTACACGTAGAAGAACATGTTGGTACAAATGAAAAATAAGTGAAAAAAAAGTTAAGTGTACGTTTTACACGATGTAGAATGATGCAGAAAAAGAATTAATAAAATCATTTCACGTGTGTAATTAAAAACAAAGTTATATATATTAAGAAAATAATATACGAATTGAGTAAAATTCATGTAAAATATGAAATAAAACAGTAACGTGGTACAAGAAATAAAATAAAACGTAAAATAATATAAGAAATAAAATATATTATAATATATTTTCACGATTAATTTAGAAATTCTTTTTCATTTTACTCGAATTAAGCTCGTACGTCTTTTTTTTTTCCTTTTGAGTTAAGCCCTACGTCTTTTCATCTGCCAGCTTAACAAAATCGGGAAGCGTATAATTTCCCGTCAATCGTAACTAGATGAGAACTCACGCCGCGGAGAGCTCGTATGCCACTATTTATTCTCCTTTAGCGAAACGCGGAAATTGTCCGAGAGACATCCACCGAGAGGACCACGCTTACATAGTCACGAAAGCGTATACAGGCCACGCCGTGTTAAATCGCCGTCGTAATTACTTCCGAGCGAAATTAAAGGACTTCTCAGAAACAGCGTGAGAGGATCTCCGTGCCGCTTTCTAATCATACCTGCGTCCGTTCTGCCGAAGCTCGTTTCTTTGCGATTTCGACGATTGCGTCGCTGTTAATGTATTCTCCACTCTCCCCCATCGCCTCATCGCTTTACCTTTCTCAATTTTCAGTCGCGTTGGAATCGTTGGTTCTAAATCTCTGAAATCGTAAAAGCAACCTGACAGAAATTCCTTTACGAGCCGCGGTTTACAACTCATTTGGTTCGCTAGATCTCTCGATACCTCCTCGCCAGCGAGAGAGAGAGAGAGAGAGAGAGAGAGAGATGCTGAGGGACGAGGACAAGGGGACGCTTTTTATTACAAATGCGCCACGCGGTACATAAATAACGCCCGTCAGCTACATTCACAATGACTCGTTAAGGCTTGTTAGAGTGTGCGAGGAACAGAATCGCGCGCCAAAGGTGAGAACACGCCGACATCAGACGATCTGGTGCAATCTGTGTGTATCGATTGAATCATGTGAGTGTGAATTTCGTTTGTACGATGCGATACAGCATCTTTCTCTCTTTTCTTTGATGCAAATTCGGCTGCGGTGAAAGAATTTTATTTTTTCAAATAATTTTTTCAAATAAATAAGTACGTTATTTTTCAAGACTCAGTTATTTATCATTTTAGCTTATTTGTTTTACGTTTTAGATTAATCATATTAAAGCAAATTATTAAAAGGTCGCATTCTTACTCCTAATTATGCTTAAAGAGGTACTTCCCTCGTTTTGATCACAATTTATTTACGATAAATGTTACGTAGAAATAAATTAAAACAAAATACGATTATTGGAAATATTATCAAATTTAAGCATATATCAATTATTCCTTCTGTTAATGCTGGCAAACATTTCAACGACATTATAATACTTTTAAAATCCGAATAAAATGTTGCGCGGCAATTTTAATGCAATTAATAGAACAGCTTGATGATGATACGCGTAAACAGATTACATTCCATCACGAATATCGAAAATGTACATTTCATTCGGAAACTGATTTAATACCTTTCTGGACCAGGCTGGAGTACCCCTTTAAATATTAATATCGCATTTTCTCATCGCGATCGATAGAGGGCAACTCTGCCCTCGAACAATATTATGTAGTAAAATTCTGTTGCTGAGATAAAAGAGTTCTGAGAAAGAAAATAAATTACACTTGGACTTTCCCGCGGGTGTAGCCGCCATTGTTAAGTAATCGAGAAAGAAAAAATGATTTGCTATCAACAAGTTTTAAAACGAAAAGCCAATGGCGAGGAAGAGCAGAAAATATTGTATTAAGAAGAGGGGAAGCTTTAATGATCCGAGTTACCCTAACGATGGAATTATAAGCAGAATCGACTCACGTTTCTCCCTATTCTTTATCAGCTCATTATCTTATACGACAGAACGGGAGAGTTTGACCTATTGTTACTCCCGGGCGTTATTTTATTAAATCCCCTGAATTTTAATATCTTGTGTGAGGGTGGCTCCCATCGAATTTTCACAGTATCTGTCTACTCTGGTTTCCGTAATCTCGTGATAGCGAATAAAAAATACAGATATAAATTAAAATTTAAAAAACAGTACTTTTTTGAATGACCCTCTGTTCCTTGGGAAAAAATTACAAGAACAGAATATTTTGCATACACTGAAAAAAAGTCTGGTTATAACTACCAAATGTATAGTGAAATAGTATCAATTAAATATTTTGTCAATATAACCAAAAATAATTTTATTTTACTAAATGTTTAGTAAATATTATCAAATCTGGTATAAGTTAATAAATATTTAGAAAAGAAAAATTATTTTTTGTTACATTAACCAGTCTTTTTTTCAATGTATTATTGTGCTCTCTCTCTCTCTCTCTCTCTCTCTCTCTCTCTCTATATATATATATATATATATATACACATATACAATGTAACGTATATACGTTGTAATGTATATCAATACCAATTATACAAAATGCAAAAATGTAAGAATACAGATTGTATGAGAATAACTACAAATATAATGCGAAGATAAAAATATTCTGAATGTTATATAGAATGCGGTTGACTAGGAATGTATAATGGAGTGCTCGGAGTTACGAATCAGCGCTTTTTACTCGCTGGGTCGCTGTATAATAAGAGGAAACGTAAACGTTTATACTGTGATAAATCCAACGTGATGTCAGAGAGCGTGCACACGTGTGCCCTACGGACTGCTCGGCGGGAGCGAATGAGAGACGCCGAAGAGGGATGACACTTCTCTTAACGGATCTTAAGAAAACACCGAGGATACAAGAAAACCGGCTACGGACGTAAACCCAACGCGGATGAGCGATCCTTCCATAACTGCCTTCTTTCATCGCGAGATTTCGTAAATATTTGTCGTAGAATTCGATACAGGTCTTCCCACGGACGGCTCTCGATTTTCCGAGGGGATTATTTTAAGCGGAATTGCCCGTGCACGTAATTCCTCATCCATAATTTTTTACATACTGTTACGACTTCCGCTTTTTGCGATCTACGTATACAAGATAACTTGATTAATAATAATCTACTTCCGCTTTATTCCCCGCGTCTATTTGTAGATATGAGAAAATATTTCTCAATTTAGACTGACGCTCAATTTCATTACAAGGATACAGTCGAATGTAAAAAAGAATTGCACTTATTGTGCATGAATCAAAAAAGTACATGTATACGAAGGAATAGCGTACATGCTATTGTTTCTACCGACAAACTGTTGAAACAGTTTATTTCGAATCCGCGAACATGATTGAGTATCGTTGTAACAGATCCGATTAGTCATGCCGATATTTGATTGGTTTGTTATTACAGTAACAGATATATATATATTTTTTTTAACAAAAGGTCTGCAAATATAATATATTTTGAATTATTTTATGTAATTATATAATTTGTTTTTACTTAACTGTATTTGCTTTACTTAATGTACAATCGACACTCTACATATATATCTCAGCAAAAATAAAGATTGCTTCGTTCCGGCTTTGTACCCACAAAACATTATGATATACATAGTATATACATTGTATATACGTCCTTGTATATTACA
>QKQZ01054663.1:0-13142 GCA_003595255.1 Solenopsis fugax | reverse complement strand
CCTCATGCGACGCCGACCGACGCCGACGCGCGACGAGAAACGAGCGAACACTCCCTACGGAGTGCTGCGTGCGCGTCGGTGCGTTCGTTTGATGGATTGCCATTTATGGTGATCCCGTGCGACGACGAGGGAAACATCAACCAAACATCGCGCTTGTGATGCTGTTGTGAGGCCGACGACGCAGCCGGGGTGGAAGAAAACGAAGGAGGAAAGACGACGCTCCGTCTCGCGCAAATAAAGTAAGTAAGCACGCTCTTCTCCGTCCTCACCAGTCCTCACGGCGCGCACAACCTCCCTCCGCCTCCTCTCATCGTTCGCCTACCGAGGCTCGCACGCGCGGACATCCGTGTAGTGATGAGGCTCGTCAAATATAAAGATGACGGCATCGCCGTCGCGTGAATAAGCACGGTGGGTGCTTCGAGCGGAGGGTGCGCGACGATTGGGTCAGTTGTCCACGACCGATCGTTCGTCCCGATCGTGATCCTCTCGTCTCATCTCGCGTCTCCAGAAAATGGGAGCAAAATCGTACGTAATCCGAGTCGCGTCGACCCGCTGAAAGCGACCCTCTCCGACACTTCTCAACTCGTCTCCAGCTGCTTTTCTCACTTTAACGTTGCTCTTATGTAATTTTACTTCTCTTCTTTTCTGTTGATTTTTAATTATTTTTGTACGCCGATGTTCTTTGTGGAATTAATGGATTTATTGGTTCACCTTGGATTTTGCAGAATGTTCGGCAGCTCAGGATGGATCCTCGTGTTAGGGGTGCTAGCGGCGAGCCTGTCGGCCTCGTTCGCCCAGGCAAATTATCCCCCTCCTCCGGAGAGGCTGACTGGCATGAATCCTTGCATCAGCAAGCAGACGTGCCACGAATGCATTCAGACGCCGCACTGCGCTTGGTGTGCAGCGCCAGTAAGTCTTTATCAGTTTCATTGATAATTCTTACTTTGCTTCTTTAAATAGCTCTTTCATTAATAGAAAAATCAGTAAGTTTTTAGACAATTCTAGATAATGTTTAATCGACGTGGATTCTAAAGCAACTTTGTTTTCATAGAAATTCCCAGAGAAGAGGTGCTTCCTTCCAAATATCAATACCAAAATATTGGCGACGTGTCCTACCGAATACACATGGAATCCGGACAATGTCTTCAGCATGCTGCGACACCGGAACTTAACGAAGGGTGGCTACGCCGCTGGCGGTGGCGCAGGAGGGGGATACGGCAGCATCGAGAGCTCATACTCCAACTCTTCGTCTTCCACCTCGTCTTCCTCGCATTCACACAAGGAGAGTTGGGGCACTAGTGGAGGTAGAAGACACGAGGCCGTGCAAATATGGCCGCAAGAGGTCAATCTGAAGCTCAGAATAAGTGAGTTATTATTGTATTACTGTTTGAAAATGAAATCAAACTTAATTATCTGTTGATAAAATTAAAATTGTGAATATTTTATTTTACTAATACAGTATGTATAAATTTGTTTCAGATGAAGCTTACAGAATGTCCTTTGCTTATTCCCAAGCAGAGGATTACCCTGTCGATCTCTATTATCTTATGGATCTGAGTAAGTCTATGGAGGACGACAAGAAGAAATTGTCCGACTTGGGTCAGTTGTTGGTTGAAAGTATGAGCAAGATTACAAGAAATTTTCGTCTAGGCTTTGGTAGTTTTGTCGACAAAGTCGTGATGCCGTACGTCAATACGGTGCCGAAATCGTAAGTTTCGACATAAACCGCAAGACAGTATATTGTATCATTATGAATATGCCAAATATTCATTCTTTTTTAATTCCAGTCTTATCGAACCATGTGATGGTTGTGCAGCACCTTACGGATACAGGAACATCATGAGGCTTTCTCAGGACACGAGCAAATTTGCGGTACGAAAATATCCAGATATATAAACAAAACAAGTACCAATTTCAGTTTAAGTACAAATCTAATTAATTTAAAACAAATCTTTAATTCGAGACGAATTCTGGAATTTTCATATGGGTACATTTTTACTTAAGTGTTAATTTAGATTTAGTGCAGGTTTCGTAGTAAAATTTTGATAGCTGAAAATATTTAATGAGATTTTTTGTTTACATTAAAATAGTGTTGGTTCATATTCTAACACCTTGCAAATCTATAAAGTAGAAAAAAATTTTTTAATTCTTAATTTTATAGGTGAATTTTCTCCCAGAGTAGTGTTAATGTAAGAAAAAAATGAGTGACTCCAAGATTAATTCCACTTTAGCTCTCTAACTGCAGAAAGATTTCTTAACTAATTCTGGATTGATTGAAAATCTTGTTTTATCAATTTTTCTAGAGAAACGTCTTTGTTTACAGGGATTAGTACGCAACGCGTCGGTGTCCGGTAACCTAGACGCTCCAGAGGGTGGCTTCGATGCGATCATGCAGGCTATAGTTTGCCGGAATCAGATCGGCTGGCGCGAGAAGGCGCGTCGATTGTTGGTATTCTCGACGGACGCCGGGTTTCATTACGCGGGCGACGGCAAGCTTGGCGGTATCATCAAACCGAATGACGGCCTCTGCCACCTGGACACCGGCGGCACATACACCCACTCGTCTCTGCTAGACTACCCGAGCATCTCGCAGATCAACTTAAAAGTGAAGCAGAACGCGATAAATATCATATGGGCAGTAACCGAAGAACAGATCAACGTCTACAAGAGACTGATGAAACATGTGGAAGGTTCCTTTGCTGGTAAGCTGTCTGACGATTCCAGCAACGTCGTGGAACTGATCCGCGAGCAGTACGACGCTATCTCGAGCTCGGTAGAGATGAAAGACACAGCCAGCAGTGTGGTCAAGGTGAAATACTTCTCGAGCTGCCTGGGCGGGCCGGCGGTCGAGACGTCGAAGTGCGACGGACTAAAAGTCGGCACAAAGGTGGAATTCATTGCGGAGATCGAGGTCACCAACTGTCCGGCAAACAGATCGGAATGGAAGCAGAAGTTTGACATTTATCCGGTAAATCAAATCATTATGCAAACGTGATTGATCAATTGGAAATATACTAGTTAGTTTTTTTTATTTTTTATTTTTATCTTCTTTATATATGTATATATATATGTATATATTCTTTTTCAATTTTAAGTTGGCATTTCTTATAAAAACATACATTTTTTTTAGTATTTGTTATTGTGTTATCGCTACGTTAATCGGGATACTTTTTTTCCAGGTCGGTATCAACGAGACTCTCACGGTGAATTTAGAGTTACTGTGCGATTGCGAGTGCGAGCATGAAGGCCACATGTACGAGGAGCGTTCGCCCGAATGCAACTTCAATGGTACGCTCAAATGCGGCGTCTGCGAGTGCTATGGCGGATTTTTTGGCAAACACTGCGAGTGCGACCCGCACAAGCCACTCGGATTCGACAAGCATTTCCAATCGTGCCGTCCCGATAATACCACCCTCGTGGATTGCTCCGGCCGCGGCACGTGTACCTGCGGTCAGTGCGAGTGCGAAGAACTGCAGAATCCGGGCGAGGTAAATTTCCTACCTAAATTCTCTAGCAAATCGATAAATTCTTGTACGATATTTTTCTTCCGTTTAACTTGCGCATTTATAATTGTCAAATCACAATATTAATTTATTTCTTATTAGTTAATATTACAAGCAACAATACACTCGGTGGAAAATATATTAAAAAATGCATGAAATGTGTAAATAAAGAAAAGGAGGCAAGCAAAATTAGAAATAATTGAAGAAAAATAGAAATGGAATAGGTACAGACAAGTACAATATTTGCGCAAGTTCGAATGTTTGCGGCATCATAAATTTATATTCTTACAGGAAATTTCGGGACCTTTCTGCGAGTGCGATAATTTCTCTTGTGATCGTGATCAGGGTAAGCTCTGCTCTGATCATGGCACTTGCGTGTGCGGTCATTGCGTTTGTAATTCTGGCTGGACCGGAGATGCCTGCAGCTGCAGAACTTCTGATGCCTGCATCGCACCGGGAACTACGAACGGAGTACTCTGCTCAGGCCATGTAAGTGAGCGAAAGCCAAAAATCACCTTTACTTAATTTTTAATTTTCCTTTTCTGACATAATTTTAATACAAAGAGGATAATTGAATATAATAATAATAATAAGAGTATAAAACTGAGAATATAGATGCAATAATTGGGGCGCATAAATTTAATTTTGTGTACAGAGAGAGACTATATTAAAAATATATAGTTGATCTCCTTAATTTTGACTCCATAACAATTTTGAACTATAATTATATTTAAATATATACATACAGCTATTTTAAAAATTATGTAGTCATAAGTTTAAAGGATTATTACAAAAGTTAGGAGATTTTTCGCAAGAGACGCATCTCTCATCTTTCTCTTCATAAAGGGCGACTGCGTTTGCGGAGTGTGCATCTGTCACGAGGAGGGTAATATTCGATATTCCGGCAAGCACTGCAACAAGTGCCCAACCTGCCCGAGTCGCTGCGAGGAGCTGAAACCCTGCGTACAGTGCCAGATGTACGGCACTGGGAACTACAGCGAGCCGGAAGAGTGCGCGAGGAACTGCAAAGAATTTGTACCCGAGGGCGTGGAGACGGTGATCGTCGACGTGGACAACGATGAGGAACCGTGCTTCGGCACGGACGAGGATGACTGCAAGTACAATTTCGTCTACTATTACAACGAGACCAATTGCCTGCAGGTGCGCGCTCAAAACGTGCGCGAGTGCCCGCCGCAGGTCTACATGCTCGGCATTGTGCTCGGTGTGATCGCGGCCGTGGTCCTGATCGGTCTTGCGTTGCTTTTGCTGTGGAAACTGCTGACGACTATACACGATAGACGAGAATTCGCCAAATTCGAAAAGGAAAGAATGATGGCGAAGTGGGACACGGTATGACTCATATTATGAATCATCATCACAGATTGAGATCTTAAGAATTAAATTTTGATGTCAGTCACTGCAAATAGAAAAAATCTTGAGTACAAGAACAAACAATTGGTTTTTCAAATTGAAATATAATAAAAGAATAACATCATGAGATTAATTATAAAAATTTCAAGTAAAATTTTGGTATATGTTAATTATTTTAATGTTTTCTTTTTACTCGTTTTATAGGGAGAGAATCCAATCTATAAACAGGCTACTTCCACTTTTAAGAATCCGACCTACGCTGGGAAATAACGCGTCTCGAAAGGAGAAGGAAAAGAATAACGTGAGGTTTTTAAAAAAGAATCGCATTGTCCCTGCGACGTGATGCGATTTCAAATAATTCGCAGCCGATCACGAGTGCCGATCGCGCGCGATGTGTCTCGAACTCAACAAGAGTTTGAATTTACGCCTTCATGGCATAACGAGATCTAAAGCTAACGTTTTAGCGCATATAATTATTTAAAGGAACTAATATTTAAATATGTATACGGTATATACTCTATTTTTTTGTTGAGATATTTGTAAAGAACGACTTAATACTGCCATATAACATAGACTGCATTTCAGATGCGTGCGTGCACGCGCGCGCGCGCGCGAGAATTTACGCGCTATTTGTTTACGAAGTCTTAATGTTACATTTTATTGCGATCACGTTTTAAGAATCATGCTAGTTAGGCTAATTGATAATCAAGTGCCTTTAAAGTCAGTATCCTAATGCGCTTGCATTAACTCTTAATATTTTTTACATTTCTTACACTATACAATTGGATATTACTTGATATGTGAGATATAATTCTGATATGAATTCAAAACCTGGAGAAATGTAATCTATTTCGCTTCGTTGCATCAGCTAGTTTCTATATGCGTTATTTGCTATTTCTACTATTAGAATAAGTTTCCATTATCACCTTTTTTTTTCAAGCTAAAGAAAATTGCTCAGCAAATAGAAAGCTATTAGAATTTCGAGTGTTGCATGATGTTTTTTTCTTTTTAGCAGAACAAACTGAAATAACTCATAACTCGTTACGAACATAGTTCTTAGTCAGTAAAATTATACGCCAGATATGGAAACATTTATAAACATTTCGAGGAAATTAATTATAATAGTTCGAGAATTATTAAAACGCTGAAGCGGCTGTAATTTCGGGACAAAGTGAAATAAGCCGTACATAAATCTTTTATTTATTCTCCAGTCCTGGATTTATGTCGAAATATATCGCACATATTAAATTACATCCTCTACTATATTTTATTTACACTAAAGACAATGCCAAAACAAAGCATTTCTCTTTATTTTAATCAGAAATGATAACTATCGAAATTTTTACACTATTTACCAGTGCAATCTGTAAGGTATACTTCACGCAGCGAAATTCGACGAATTTGCATTTACCTGCGAATTTTTCCTATAATGTAATCGTTTTAATCGTTAGAGTGTATTTTTGCGCAATTAAGGAGGACTCGAAAGTGTTTATAGGAAATTGTATAAATGTATAAAGTACTGCCCGACCCGTGTAGAAGTAAGTTTACTCCGTGTTATAACGTTAGCCCGATGACGATAATTGCACGATTATGACTCGCGTATTATTTCGTAAAAATATATATATAAAGATATATATAGACACATATAGATACTCCTTAATTAAATGTCAATTTACGGGGTAATAATCACACTTTAACTGTAAAAGTTAAACTGTAAAAGATACCTATATTTTTCTAATAACTCCGCCGATTTTTCAAAGCTATCGAAAGACACGAGTCGACTTTCATCCATCTCATCTCAATTGTTTTCGAAAAGAAAACAATTATAGAAAAAGATGGGCACTTCTTTAATTTAATATAAAGCCTGTACGATTCACATGAGACGTTTACACGGGCTGCAAATTCCTACCGAAGTGAATTGACATAGAATGAAGGGGTTGTCCCGTACGTTACGTAGTCAGTCGTAATCGGTTACGATAATTCTAACGTAAGAGGAGTACACGAGGATTTTCCGGAATACGTAAAGTGAATAATTCCGAAGGCAAAAACACAGTTGCGTGCGTTGACAGCTGAATTATTTATTTCAGTCTTCTCTCTATTCGTGAATCTCACGGAGAAGCTATAGATCGATCCAAAAAGACTACGAGCGCAGAGTGGCCTTCTCCCTATTGTGCCACGAAGAAAAAGAGACTACTAATAGTCGCGGTAGACGCGAAATCGAGCTCGCCGCGCGATCGTTATACATATATACATTTATCGTGTTGTTTGTCTAAACCGTTTTACTCTTTCCTTTTTTATGACTTTTTAACCGCTAATTTTACGGTACAACTAACCGCGTCCTATCGATATTAATCGCGATTTTTTTTTCTTTTATATATATTATATAACTCCAACGAGAGAATTAATTATAATCGATGTTACTCCACGTGCGATAGCTCGCAAACTCGTTAGACTATGTGTAAAACCCTGTGCGAGGACTAATAAAGACGATGTGTTAGTAAGCGCCGCCGTTTCCTCATTTGCAGGGTAGCGATTATGTAACTTTTTCCCTAAGGCGGAAACATGAAAAATGAAAATTTTTATCATTAGAGTTAATGGAGAAATTTTGCAGATTTAAAAGTTTACATGTAAAATATAAATAATCTACATTACGTATATATAATGTAAACTATTGGGTTGTTACATAAGTTAGTTCGGCTTTTTTACTTTTTTGCAATGAAACGTTTGTAATGTAACAACCCAATATGTTCAATGCGTCATATAAGCAATAATCAATCAATGGATCATCAAAAATTTAGATTATGTCAGAAGTAGTAAACATTATATTCCATCAAAAAACGATAAAGAACAGTTAGATAATATAAGAATTCGCAATCTAACGATTAAATCCAATTTTTATCAGATAATCACAAGAAACAATAACATTTCTTTCGGAATATGGGAAGTGAAACGATAAAATTTTTGACAAATTTTATCGCTTCCTATTGTTTTAACCAATTTCTTTTAACAAGAATTTACTTTTAATACAATTACAGGGTATACAAATTGTAACAATGTTTAAAGGTTGATTTCTGGAATTATTCACTAAAATGTTGAGGCTACAATAGTTTTTTAAATGAGAAGTGTTAAAGTTGACAAATTAAACTGTCCAAAATATCACATAGTAGTGAAGGTATTTTTCATATTGATTTCTTACACCTTCGCTATTGAATGTGCCATATCTGAGCGCGCAAATTTCAGGCAGTTAATTTGCCAATTTTAAACCCTTCTATCATTTAAAAATTATCATAGTCTCGATATTTTGGTATTAGAATTTTTGTTCCAAAACAATTTCAAAAATCTACTCTCAAGCATTGTACGATCTTTACAGGACATCCTGTATATTTTTATTTTATCAGTATTGAAATCAGATATATTAACATTCTTATAACTTAGTTACTTTCTTCTGTATTGAGTTATCCAATTTATAATTATTTACATTGCTTGTGGATGATACAAGCAATGTAAATAATTATAAATTGAATAACTTAATACAGAATAAAGTAATTAAGTTATAAGAAAGATTCGTGTAAACGTAAACGTATGCAACAAGTCACAAATAGTCCATGTAAATGTAATTTTGAAATTTACACAATCCTGAAATTTTTCACGTTTCTGTCTTAGAAAAAAAATTACATGATCGCTACCCAGAGGATTGCTTCAAGATTTACCCGGGAGTCTTGGGAACCACCAGAAGTGTTGCGGGTCATTCTGGGTCAGAATGGCAAGAGGGCACGGCGAAGGAAGATCGATTTAACAGCGAGATAGGAATATATTGATCGATGTCCGGCACACGACCGTGTGCGTATTCGTGCGTATCGCGACATGAGCGTGAACGCGTGGAAGAAAGAAGGGGAAAGGGAGAGAACACGTTGGATTATCTCCTCGTACGCGTTCTCCTTTTTCTTTCACATCGATTGCCGCGAGTATTTCCGTGGATGTCTCGATTCCGCGCACGGACGTAATACGATACGTGATTTCTTCCCCCTCAAAATTATTGCTCTTCCGGAGTTATCGAGGTCGTTACCGTTTTCTTCGCCGGGGAAAGAAAATAACACCCGTTCCGATAAATCAAAACGACCCTGATAAAAAAAAAAAATGTTTATATCTCATAATTTTTAAGAACTTTTCATATTTAAATTTGTAAAAATTTTGTAAAAATTCTTTGAATTTCTCCTCGGACTCTATAAGTTTTCTTCGGAAATTAGAATGAGAAATCTTAGAATATTTTAGAATTTACAAAAAAATATAGAAGAAATTTTAATAAAGAGGTAGACTTTTTTTCAGCAATTTCTGAAAAGTGTTACAATTCGTATAAAATAATCTGAGACATTTTTCAAAAAGTTGAATTATAAAATTATATAAAAATCTTGAATTAAAAAGATGCTTTCAATTAAATTTTAGAATATTTAAAAAAAAGTTTATATGTGAAAATAATTTTAATAAAGATGTAACTCTTTCTCAGCATTTTTAAAAAGTGTTCCAAAAAATCTGAGAAATTTTGTAAAGAGTCAAATTATAAAAATAACTGAAATTATAAAATTGTATAAAGATTTTGTGTAAATTTCTGAAATGTTTATATAAAAGTTCTGAAAAATTATGTGAAGAAAAATTAAAAAAAAAAAAAGAAAGAAAACGCATCAGGGGGTCCGCCAATCGCTTGCTATCTCGAATCGCGTCATTTCGAATCGAGGAGAGCTATTTGTCACCGAGAGATACGCTGGAGATGTCGGGAATATTAAAAAGATTTAAACTGCGTCACATATATATCTCGTTATCTCGTTAAATCTATCTCTTTATGAGACAGAGATGTTTAGAGCCTCACATATTCGATGATTCATCCCGTGTTTACTTGGACAGCTGTATTGCGTTCTTTGCTAGTGTATAGGGAGCGATAAGCCGCGGACGAGGTGTTTCGGCATAACGAGCGAAAGTATATACTCGTACACATTATCTCTTTTTGTATAATTAAAGTTAACGATGATTTCGTAAGCGCTGGTGCGGGAGATTGTGTAAATTAATAGCTAGAGCCGAGAGAGACGGTCGAACGGCCGATTTATCTCCAGCGTTTATCTCCGGCATTAAATGTTAAATTGTGTGAACCAGCGAGTATCGCCGATTTTCCTTACAGCTGTGGAAAATTCATTATTTACGTCGAGCAGGATGACAAATTGTAGAAATATTTGATCGGAAAACTACATGCGCAAAAATAAGGCTTAATTGCAGACAACTCAACGTTCCTCTACGACTTAAAGAAACACACCGATTTTTCAGACTACATCTTAGAAACGCATTTTAAATGTAAAAACAAAATGATCATTATTGGCGTTTATTATCCAGGCGCGACACGGAAGCAATTTCCTCTTTGTTGTTTTTTATTTTCCCGTAATTAATAAAACAATAAATTAAATAAATTTTGAAATTGGTGGACAAAATATATTGAGAAAAAAGAGGATCTTTTTGTCAATGTGTGCCACAGAATAAAAAAAAGAAAGATAAATTTTGAGCATTAAAATTTCTGTCTGAGATCTTTGAAATGGAATGTTGGGGAAATAAGAGAAAAAGATCCACATAAAAGATATACAAGCATAAACGTAAAACGTAGGATTTTTTCTTCGAAGATTTTTTTAAATTCTTTTTTTGTGAATTTTTCTACAGAAATAAAGTACCATAAAGAAATAATAATATGGTAATGAAGAAGTGTTGTACAAAAACGAAGTGTTTAATTTTAAGATATCAAAATGTTTTATTTCAGTCTGTTTTTTAAATACTTAAAAATGTTTTAGTTTTAAACGGTGCAATGTATAGATTTAAGACATTAAAATATTTAAAGCCTGTTAAAGATTTCAGTTTTATGTTTTAGTGCTTTAAATCTATCGTTTAAAATAAAAACATTTTTAAGTGTTTAAAAAACGGAGACAGAAATAAATCCTTTTAACATCTTGAATTTAAATACTTCTTTTTTGAGTGGAGTCGCATGATTGCATCAGAAAGAGGTGAGAGACAAGTTATTATAAAGAATTGAAGGTAAACCTGACCTACACTACTGTAGCCTTTTAAAGTTCAAAATGACTCTCGATTCGCGATTGGTCGATCTCTCTCGATTTCAATACGCGCACAAGATTTCAATGTGTGCCTCATCGCCCACACACGCATTTTTTATTCACATCTTACATTTCGCATTAAACTGACCAACGCGTATTTAGAAACTCGTTCAGGAAATACACGCCGGAAAACCTGTCGCAGCTCGGCATATTTTAAATTCTAATTCGATTAACATGGCATGTCTCATACGAAAAAGACAGTAAACTGGTTTACCGCTATTTTAAAATATATATGTGTTTATCTCCCTAACTAGTTTGCTTATCTCTTAACGCACCGACAGGTGCGTCGAAGTCGTTAATGAAGAAACATTGTAGCACATGATCTGGTTTATATAATTAATAATAATTAAGAATGAATAAACAGTACCGAGAAGTGGTCAACCAAAGAAAATGAATGTGTCATGCAGGTGTTTTCGCATGGACAGGGAAAAGGGGAAGAGGGAATGTTCTACGTCGTCGATTTTATTAAATGTTTTTCTCGAGAGATTTGTTTTTGATTTGTCATGAACGGTGTAATAACAGTACGACTACAGAGAAAAATAAGTGTGACATACGCACGTATACTCCAGGCTGTTAATGCCCACTGTGTAAATTTAGACGCTTCCCTATATAACAAGCGCTAAAATATTATTTAATATCTATTAAATAACGTTCTTGAATTATATAAATATTACATAGGAAATAAATAATATTGTTTACTTCAATATTTTAAATTATCGGGAATATTATAACTTTTAAATATAATATAATTATTAAGTTTATAAATCTTTTATGCATAATAATAATTTACATTAATTTTTTACCACAATAATATTCGTAAAATATTTTCATAATAATTCTACAGATATTGAAGCAATATACGACGAATACATTTTGTAAAAATGGACATTAATACAATATTCCCATAATATTAAAATAATATTAAAAATATTGAATAATATTTTCGGAATATAATTTTAATATTATTTTAATTTTTAATAATCATATGTATGATATTCTAAAACTATTATAGCGTTTATAGGGAAAGTTCGTTTGAATTTGAACCAACGGGAACAATAATGTCTATAATCCACCTGAAGTTAGTAGCGTTCCGATTTCCATACAATTAGACGTGCTATAGAAAATCCGGAACGCAGCTCACTTCAGATGGGTTAGGCGTTCATCGTTCCCGTACGTAGATGAACTTTCAACTCGCTCTATTTACTCTCCAACTTCATCAAAATGTTTAAAATTAGAAAGAAAAAACGGAAGGTAAGTTGAATCGAGTTTAAAGTCAAACGTAGGTAAATTGAATCGTGTTTAAAATCAATCTGCATTAACGCAAACAGGCCTGGCAAGTGTACGCGTGCGCGCGGGAGGAGGGCAGAAGGTTCTCACGCCGATCTTTTTGCAAGATTCCTCAATCCTTCCTCTTTTTAAAGAGAATCTCGCTTTTTCGTGCGCGAAATTACGCGAGATGCGCAGCGTGTCGTGCTATGCGCGATTCGCGTGCAACTCTGTCACGTGTTGTGTATACCTTCTGCAAGCGGGAACGAGGGGAAAGGAAGGGAAAGCGAAAGAGAGAGAGAAAGAGCGAGAGTGGGAGCGCGCGGGCACTAGGAGCTGGAGAGAGCGCGACGTATGCTCGCATATATATACGAACAAAATAATACTAGAGCGTACATACGTCAGTCGGCCTCCATCGCGCGCGCGTCATCGTCGTCAGGTCTGGTCAGGTCGTGCGGAGCAGAAACGGCGCACAACAGGAGGCGGCGTCATCCTTCGCAGCCTCCTCGCAGAAACCCGCGTCGACCTGTCCGGTCGACTGCCGGACTGTCTCGTCGAGACGAGCCTCGCATCTCTTCCTCGAGGAACAGGACAACTGCGCGGACAAAGAACTATCCTGGTGCAGGTATAGACGAGGAAAGGAAAAGACGGAGAAAGAGAAAGGAAGAGAGAGAGAGAGAAGAAAGAGAGGACAGAGTGGATTAGACAGTGCGTGTATCGTGCATCATCGGTGGGCCTTCAGGACCATTCAGGACGAGACAACACGGGGTGTGCGTCAGCTGTGGCCGCAGAGTAGCTGGTAGCCTTCGTCGCGCTCCGTCTCTCGCTCTCTTCTACGCTCCATTCTTCCCAGTTCCCC
>QKQZ01054662.1:0-41998 GCA_003595255.1 Solenopsis fugax | reverse complement strand
AACCTGGAACCTCCCGGATCTCCGGTCCGGGCATCTTACCACTTCGACCACTGAGGCCTAAAATTATTCAATAAAAATAGAATGTTATAAAGAAAATTTTCATATATACATAATCTATTTAAAGTATAAATATTAACACATTTGTAAAAATGAGTGTATATAATACATCCTTAAGACGACGATCATAAAAAAGTTCTTCAGATATTCCCTGCTTTTGAAGTAACTAATAACATTTGTGCATTTTGAAAAGTTTCTCAGTTCGATAATGGCTGTTTATTTCTGTATTGCGCAGAGGTAAAATTTGATTTCTGGGAATGCATTTTCATGAGTAAAGTATAAATTACGATGTCATTTATATGAAAACTTTATAAATAGGAAATAAATTTGTCTCACTGACGTTGACTAATTACATAAATAGAAAAATACGCCTCCGGATGAAGCGTAACGGAGAAAAAGAATTTAATGAATTTTCGTTGACACCTGCCTTTGCGTGATTCGCGTGAGACGGAAGGTTTAATGAAAAGAAGAATTGGTTACCTTTAAATTCCCATATTGCACGGCATTTGCATGTATATTACCAAGGATTTATGGTCAGGAGCGCCATCATTACTCGGTTTATCGATTAACCGTTTATGTTTCCTTAAAATACACCTCGCAACATTCTTAGCTGTCTTCGCCAGGTCTTAAGACATCACGAGGCTCGAAGCTTTCGACAAAACAAAGACCGAAATCTTCTTTCCTCCACCATGTAGCGCGTATGATCGCCTCTGCGCGGCTCTCAGCGCAGCCGAATGTCGCAAGTGGGTCTATTCTTAGAAAGGGTCGTACAAAACACCGGTATTTACAATGTAGGTGTATCGCATTTAAAAATATTGGCTTTAATATATAGTTATACCGCCGTAGCTATGGGGACGCCTGCGCGCCGTCGAGAGGATCGCGCATTATAGTGGGGGCAGAAAGCTATTTAATACGTTTCGGCGCATAAATTGCCAAGTATATGGGGCATTATGGGGTGGGACGAGACCGTCGTTGTCCATTGGCCTCTCTTGCCGGAGCAAGAATCGTCCTCGTCACGGCCACCATGTTGACTGCCGCTGAAATGTGGAACTTCATTCTCCTATCACATACCGCCTCGCGATTCTCGCTCTTCTTGTTCTCTTCGTCTTCGTTCTCACTTTGTAGCTATGTGTGAACAAAATCGGCAATAATCGGCTCTCTCGCTTCACTTCTTTTGAAAAGAAATATCGTTAAGATCATCCGAAATAGAGAAACTTTACGGTCTCTTGGGTAGTTATTTATTATCCTGTATAGTCTTTCGACAGAATACACATGTTAATAATTTTATGTATGGAACGCTGTAAAAAAGTTTAAAATGCATATAATCTTCTAAATAAACATGACTACACTTTACAATAATTTTTAATCTTTTTGTCAAGACAATAAAAGTCTCCGTATCTGCGTAAATGCATTATTACAAATTAAATGTAAATATAGTAAATAATATTATTCTAATTATTTTAAAGAAAATAATGATAAAAAATGTGATAAGAAAACGATTATCCTATTTTCGAAACTTTTCCGCATTCTATGCAACATTGTTCGTTATGGAGCTCCTTCTGCCACGTTTCAAGTGTATACACACAAAAGATGTCTCCCGGATTCCAGGAAGCTCGCCGCGGCCCGTCCAATTTATTTACTCGTCCCGCAAAATCCCCATGCTCCGATTGGTTGGCCGGCGTTCGCGGCATAAACTCGAACTCGTCGTCTTTCCTAAGTGGTACGGGGTTTTTCATATTAGATTTTTTCGTATTCGTTCGGCGCATTTAACTGGGTATTTTATGCTTCACGTGTGGAGGACCATCTCCCTCATGGCCGGCTCCCTTGCCATCGCGACCGGATAATATCGCCAAGCACACGGTCAGTGCCGTCATTTTACGATTTTATTATATCGCTGTATCCCCGTAGGTTTGTGAAGAGGAGGAGCCTTTAACCTGCTCTTCGGTATCCTTGCCTTAATTGGGATTAATATGGACGACGATCGCGACATGTGTTATGCCCCGGCGTGCGCGCAGTCGATGCTTAAAGTTTCTATACATTTTAATTCGAAACCGGCCTCGCTACCGAGCTGACTTCGAGCTAACATTTTGCGAATCCCGCCGTGAACGCGCCGCAGGCCATCTACTGTTTGCAAGTTTGTAGTTGGAGAATCCTTCTGACAAAAAATGGCGGACAGGCTTATCCTTAAAAATAATTTGTGCTCTTTCCCAGTTGGAATTTCTATTTCTAAAAACATTTTATTTGAAATAATAATATATAAGTAATATTGTTTATACAACAGGTTGAAGTTAAACATAATTTAAATTTAAGGTGATATAAATATATTCGGACAGTTGAAACGAATATTAAATTATGTGTTAAAAATGTATATAAATTCTCCTTTTATTTTCATTTGCTTTTAAAACTACTTTTTTGTGAGCCTATACAATTTAAATTATAAACTGATATTTTAATTAGTACTTAATATTTTATGAAATTCAAAATTCATTTCTTTACAGATCACATTTTAAAATATTTTACATGATTTTTATGTGAAAAAGTTACTATGCATTTACACTCAAAAAATGTTTTACTGATGTAGGTAGATTTCTAGGTGTCACAACAAAATTTTATCTCTATTTTTTGCATCTATTAAAATACTATTTGTCACATATAGAATTTATAGCAGCATTATTTAATGCCTTCTAGAAAATTTAGGTCTCATTGCCAATTATACAGTCAAATTTTATAACATGTATAATTGGCCTTAACCAGTGTTTGCCGTTATCTATATAAAATTATCTAAATAAGGAAATAGCACCTTATCTTTATCTAGATTATTATAATATATATTATCTTCATCTTTATCTTAGATAAAAGAAATATTATCCTTTTTAAATTATCCAAGATGATGAGAATAACGATATAAAATATTGTATTTAATCTCAGCTTCCAAGTTATCATTTATCCTAACAGATTTTTTTCAGAAGTTGCTTTCTGAAATTTATTATCAGTAGTGAAAATCTGTAGATACGTAATGTCAATTATAGATTTTTAGTACTGGCAGTATATATCGGAACGCAATTCAACAGAAGTGGAATATAAAAATTGTCCCAAAACTATAAAAATCTCGAAAACTTACAAGAAATTTTGTCAGACATTATGTAATGTGAATTATATTTATATATTCCTTCTATTTTTAACTTTAATTTTTATTTGCGTATTGATTTAAATTCAACAAGAAATATTTTTTGTTAAATTATTTGAAGAACTCTTGTTTTTCAAAAATAATGATTTAGAAATAAAAATATTAACATATTTCATATCCTAAATTGTTTGTTCAATAATTATTATCAGCTATATAATATATATTATCTGAAAATTATCTAGATAAAATTAAATTATCTTTATCTTATCTAAGATACATTTTTAAGTAATTTACCTTATCTTTATCTAGATAAATTTTAAGTTATGCAAGCGCAACACTGGCCTTAACATAAATAGGCGCTACAGAAAAATTTTCTTTCTAAATTTCATAAACAGTTCAAATATAAATTGTGTCTCTGTTATTTAGATTGGTTAAGTACCAACCACATGCGATATTACAATATTTGTTACTCATTTATCAATTTTAATTAATTTTATGGCCAAAAAATTGACTGTACTTGCAAGATCATTTTTTTGAGGGTAAGTAATAATGATACCCACTTTATTGTATATAAACAAAATAAAATTGCGAGAAAAGTATTAGTGTCATTTAAAATCAAAAGGAATGAAAAGAAAACAAACTTTTGTTTCTACTTCATTAGGCAGCTTAGTTCAATTCTTGCTGAAGCATGTCGTCGATATCTTGTCATTAAAAAATGATATTCCGTGTGCCGAACGCCGGTCTTTCAGCAGAGATTGAAGTTTCCTAAGAAAATCGCAGTGCAAATTTCACAGTTCAGTAAATGCACTATAACATGATCATTTCTTAATAACAAGATGCCGACGACGAGATTAAGCAACAATTGAACTCTAAGCTGCCTAATGAAGCAAAAACATAAGTTTACTGTTTCTTTTAGTTCCTTTTAAATGATATTGATACTCTTCTCGCAATTCTATTTAAGTGGATATCATTGTTACTTAGATCTACGTAGACTCTGAGCACAATGAAGGAATATTAGATATTAAGAATAGGAATTAGAATTTTAAAATCAATTTCCTCAATGAACATTAAACGTAACGCACAGTGGATACGAATAAGCTGTAAGACGTAAATGTGTCGCACAAGATCCAAGCAGAACAACGAGTCATAATAATATCAAAATGACATCAAAGTGAATCGTGATTGATCGAAAAGTGATTTTTAATGATCATTTTGCAATCACTTAATTTGACATCATTTTGATGTCGTGATGACTCCCGGTTCTGCTTGGGAGACACACAACATAATTTAATATTTATTTCTAGTCTTCATCGAGGAAACTTCTAAAGTTCTAATTTCTAATATATCTAATAATCCTCGATTGTGCGTAGAGCCTAAAAACACTCAAACCAGTATTATCGCCAAATTATCCGTGATGAGATAATCTACTACATCACCGAGCCGAAGTTCGACGGACATCGGTTTCACCAGGGCAAACAACGAAGGCGGCCGCGATGGCAGCACGAAAGTCTCGTCTCCTGACATTCGCAGTCGACGACTGGTAGACACAACCGATTGGGAGATAGATCCGCGGAAAAAGTGTGGGAGGAATGGCATGGTTCTTGCCGGATAGCGGAGGGCGCCACTGCACAGTGGCAACAAACAGCGTGTTAGCAGGAAACTCTCCTCTTCGTCTTCGTTTCGCAGTTCTCACTCTCCTAGCAACCCTCTCCTCGAGTTCCTAGCAACGATAGGCAGAGACGTTTTCTCCTCTCTCTCTCTTTCGCATTTGTTTTCCTCTTTCACCACTGTCGTCTCTCCACTCCTTTCCTTTTCTTTCCGTCTGTTCGCTTTTCTTCTGGCCGCGCCCATGTCGACGATGACGCGACCATCATGAAGTGCACCAATACATGTTTCTCTTCAACATGCAGGGCTTCTTTATGTTCATCTTTGTTCATCTCATTGTCGAATTGGAGCGACATCCTTTTCTGAATACTCAGAGAGAAAGAGAGAGAGAGAGAGAATGAAAGAACCAGAAGAGAAGGAAGAGAGAACGAATAGTAGGAAAAAAGCTGTTAATGCCACCCTCCTTCCTATCGAATAAGCAGAAACTCGAGGTCCACTCTTTTAATATCTCGTCTCTCTTCATGAGCCCTTTTTCCTCGGTTATCAACAACCATGAAGAATGCAAACGTATCTCTCCTGTACTCGCTTTTTCCCGGGTCTCGTCTCTCTTCCGGCCCTCGCCATCTTTCTCTGGCGTGGCCGAGCTGCTGGCCGGAGAGGGAGAATCAGGAGGGGGATTTCGAGGTGGCACCACCGGGGTCTCTCTCTCTCGCCTCTCTCCGGCATTTCTAGTCGCCCATGGTCGGCGGGGTGAGAGAACCAGGGCGCGGTTCTGTGGGGTGGCGCACCAGAGAGCGAGAGAGTAGCGAGGGGAGGGGAGAGGGTGTTCGCAAAGTGTCCCTAAAACTTTTACAATCGCTCGGCTCGACTCGCTCGCTCTCGCGCTCTCGCTAGGGCTATGCTTGATGGCGTATCTTCCAATGTGAGTTGCCCATAATACTAAGATGTACGGCTGCGCCGGTAGGGGTCCCGCTTGGTCTCTCACTCACTTACTACCTTATAGTATAGCAAAGCCAAAGGCGTATAGTGTGCCGAACGCCGAACGTACGGACGTTCCATCGCGTTTGCCGGTCGTATTCGTTCGGCATTTCGGTCTAGTTTGCGAGATATCCGCGAAAGAATCGGCCGCATCGCTCGCCGTCGTCCGACGATGGTGTCGTTCATTTCGGTCTGCCGGTCGCCGCTCCGCCGAAGGCGATAAGCCGAAGCTCGCCTCGTTGTACGTCAATCAACACGTAATTAAGTATTGCGTTCTCTCGCGGTAGTCGCGTTGTCTCGCGAAGTAGAATATTTGGTATAAGTGAGTGCGAAACCCGCCCGATCCACCCCCTCAAGGTTGCTACTCCATCGCTCGTTGTAGATTCTCTTTCCGTCAGTGATGTGCGCTGAGAGTTACCACGATAACCGTGACAAGTCGGTAAAGCGGCCAATGATCGCGATGATCGAGCACCGTAGCGGATCTGTCAGAATCTCACGTGATATTAAGTGCCATGACGTTCGTCGACACCGCCGGCGGATCCGGGAGCCGCCAACCATCATGGTAAGCACTATAGCAAGCTATCACGTGCGCAGATAATTATACTTTGACGTTTACCCAAATAATACATAATTAAGCATACGATCTCAGAGCAAATCATCGAGCCAACTGTTCCGTTTGTACTTCGAATTATCATACATAAAATGTCACGGGATTTTAAACGAAAATTTTGTTATTTATTATAAATTAGTAATCGTTTTAGCTCCGCGCCAGGTACCAACTTCTGTAGGTTTAAATCAAATAACATTTTATTCAATTTATAAAGAGCGCACACTTGTCTAGAAATAGCGAAAGACTTTAAAAATTGTCAACAACATCAAATCATTACATCAATGAGATCTACGATTAACCTTATAAAAACTTAACTATAAGTACGTCATAATAATTCTTGTAAAAATGTTGTATACTGTGAGAATGATTTAATCAATTAATTTTCATGATTAGTCAATATTTATTTAAGATAACGTCATACTTTGAATGACATTTCAAGCAAAGAAAATATAACGGATTTGACAAAAAAAAAAGCAAATTGTTTCACAAAAAACGTCAATGACATGCCGGTATGTGACAAGTGTTAGCGAAATAAACAAATCCTGTCGTTCGAGCAATCAATTAGAGGATATTTTTTCATCACCGGCGAGGTCCAGAGCAAAGGATAAGATCCTGAGAACGAGAGGGGAAACCCGTGAATACCTCCACAAGCCGTCGGATTGCTCGAGTACGGTGTGGAGGGGACCGAAGCTTATCGATTGGTGGAAGTGTCGTATGGCTGTTGGCCACGCCCAACGGCTAGTCAGTAGCGGTCTTCACAGCGCAACCAAGTGCCATGTGACTTGCGTGTGTACTTTAAATACAATGCATGAAAATACTCGCGCAGGTCGGGGAGTATTATCGACCTCGAGATGCAAAGCGGCACTCTCAAATTTTCGGGAGTTATCTTAATCCTTATTCCAATACGGATGAACGTCTCTTCTTGCGAAAAAGATATCTTTAAGATATCTTTAAGTAAGTACAATGATTCGATCTGCACAGAGCGTGTGCTTTTGGAATAATTATTATATCGTTTCGTAATTGCCGTAATAAACAGCCTTTTATATTACATGTTCTAAGTATATTAATTTCTAGACTACTAATTTCTAGATTTGTACTATTTTTGCTAATTATTACAATATATATTATTTATTTTTTGGAATATTCTAATTTATAAAATATTAAAAAATCGATTTTTGTGATAAGTTATGAAAGCATTTTCTCATTACATCAACATATTATATCATTAAGAAAGAGGAAGAAGATTATGCTACGCATAAATCTTAAAGTATCGCAAAAGAAACTTGTTCAAAAGGAACATTAAATTATATAGGAAAGACTGTATAATGTATTGATTAAACAAAAATAATATAACTTTAAAAATACAAAAATATGGGCTATAAGAGAAATAAAATACAGACATTAGTAATAATTGCACTTTGAGAAAACCATACTTTTATTATTCGTACAAATACGGTTTAAAAAGCACACAATTGAACTAAAATAAGGGATTATTAATAAAAAGGTCCAAATTTCATACAAGATATATTATTTATATCATTACCAGCACGTTCTTTAATTTTTCCTTTATTTCATAAATTACAACTAAACTAAAGTAAAGAATGATTAATAAAAAGACTTATCTAAATATCATTAAAGAATATATTGTTTATGTTATTACTATCAAAACATTGTTCGATTTTTTCTTTGTTCCATAAATTATATAAGATTTATGTGTGTCGACGAAAAGATCAAATAAATCAGGGCTTAACAAGGAGAGCAACAGAACAATAGATCATTATTTCGAGCTGAACATATTGTAAATTTGGTAGATAATAAATGACATGTTTGATCGCATCTAAATGTCGAAATTTTAAAAATTTATACATATAAAATATACAATTTTACCACGCGCGCGAACGGATATAATTTCAATTGTATTTTTCAGTAACGTTACTAACGTTATTAGCATAAGAATATTGCTTACGTCAAGACAGCACTTATTACCATGAATAATGTGCTATCATATTAACTAACTGCGAGCTGAGCAAATCCGAGAATTATTACAACGCTCTAATGCTTATATTGTGATAGAATCAAATAGATAAAATGTGTGTGAAGATTTGAAAGGAAGATTTGAAAATATTTCGCGATGTTTTCTTAGATATAAAAATTCTTCTTGCAAATATATACCGCAAATACATAAAAATACATACTATATGTAAGCATTTTACGTCTGAAGAGATAATATTATGACGTTGTACAACGTGTCATACTTTAAGACAAATTCTCAATTATTAAGTGTCAATAATTCTATCTAATTTATATGCTAAACCTGAATAAACAGTCAACTCTTAAAGTTACACACGAAATCCTTTCAGGCAGATATACATGTATGCAATAGAAAATGGTATATATATATATATATATATATATACATATGTACGTACATGCCAAAGTATATATTCACTGATGATCTATTATAGAAAATGTTACGATGATGCCAAATCATATTTTTGATTTACGTATTAAATTGTGTTAAATTGTAATTATAATCGTAGATAATGACCGTATAACTATCGTGCGTAGTTGCACATAATAATTCAATTTATAATTTTTATACACTGAGAGAAAAAACATGGTTGCAATTATACGCACAAGAATGTAGTAAACATAAAATTATTACTGACGTATTATTACAACGTAATTCAATAACACGTAACGTTTTCAAATATCGAATTTAGTGCTGTACATCGCAATATGAACAAAGTTGACCATGTGACTTGCAGATATTTTTAAAACATTTCAACAATGTTTAAAAAAAAATCATGTAAATTAATCTTTTTAAATGTTCATGTAATATTATTTTAAAACGTCTAATAGTACACATGAAATCAATATTTCTAAACGTTATTTTAACGTTTCTTGCTTACTGAGAATTTAATTATAATTCATAGTTATTTCCCGTGCTAAATATATATTTATATAATTGTTTTATAACTATACAAGTTATAGTTATTAGTTATTAATTGTTATTAATAGATAAATGGTAAGCGATTGTTAAAAAGAATAAATTTATTCACTATAATTGTGATTATATTTACTACATAGAAACGTTTATTTTATTTTTACCACTTATATTTTGATATTTTACTACATTAATAATTGAAATCATTATAATTTGTAGTGAAATTTTAAAAAACTATATTGCTATAGTAAAACTATAAACAAACATTTATTATTACTAATATTATAGTAGTATTATAGTAGTACTGTAATATTAATAACTAATAGTATTAATAAAAAATGGAGCTTTTAACCATAATTATTTTATCACGTATTATAATTACAATCACAAATACTAAATTTTTTCTCAGTGTAAGAAAATTGCTAAAAAACCAATAATTAACGCGTTAACAGAAAAATATTGAAAGCTAACTTTTTGGCAAAATACAATTGATTTTATTTGTTTTATATTAATATTGATATTTTAATATTGCTATTCTTTAAATACATAACATTTTAGTAAAATCTATTTTAGTAATATCTATGAGCTGCTTAACTTTCTTTTTGCTTTTCCTTGCTTTGCACAGCTAGGGCACCATTTTTTCATAATGAAGTTTATGCAGTCGCCAGATGAATCTCATGAAGTGAAAGTAGGCCACGTATTGAATTTTTTGACTTGAGTTTTTATACGTTTATCCTTTCAAAAGACGAAATTTAGAACGAAACCGCCTCAAGGGTCCTGACGGCTTTAGTTGGCACACATTTCTTTTCAAAGAACTTTATTTATGTCGACAAAAAATATTTAAGAATAGCTTCAATGTCATCCACAGTTACAATAATTTGCTTACTCGTGTTAAAATATACGAAGAACATTTCAATTAAATATAAATTTTGGATTAATAACATATATAAATCTATACAGGTATCAACAAATTTTTTGTAATTGACACACTGAAAAAAAAGTCTGGTTATAACTACCAAATGTATAGTGAAATAGTATCAATTAAATATTTTGTAAATATAACCAAAAATAATTTTATTTTACTAAATGTTTAGTAAGTATTATCAAATCTGATATAAGTTACTAAATATTTAGAAAAGTAAAATTAATTTTGGTTACATTGACCAAATATTTAATTGATACTATTTTACTATCCAAATATTTAATGATACTATTTTACTATACGCATTTGATAGTTATAACCAGTCTTTTTTTTCAGTGCAGAGTGCATTCTAAATTTAGTAATTTTCTTAAAATTTTAAAATTATAAATTTTTTTCTTATGTTTACAATAACATTAACGTAACAAGGTTCTTATAACCAAGTTTCACACGACAAACAAAAAACGATAATCACTATTGTAAGTAAATATATTAAGTGTGTGATATATGAGTCTGATAATATAATGGTTGCTACAACATTGTTCAGAGATCACGCTTGTAAAGTAAACGAAACTATATACATATTTATATTTACATATCACATTTACATTTATAGATAAAATACAGAAGTTATGGTACATGTTGTTTACTTTAAATTGGGGTTTTATGGTATTTTGATATCGTGTTCTATTGCCAGTGAAGCTTTTCTTTTAGAAAAATATTTTCTTGTTATTTTTTCACATCCTGCATTCTTCGTCGTTAACTTAAAGATTGATTTCGCTTCTGTGTTGAAATTAAAGCTTTTGAAAAGATTACAGAGTATCCAAGTGATTGTAATTTCTTAAGTTGTGAATATTGATCATAATTGTACAGTTAAAAATAATCTATTTTTTCCATCTTGCGTACATATAAGAATCGATATATATATATATATATATATATATAATGAATATAAATATCACATTATCTTTATTTTTCTTGAAAAAATATTTTGACAAATTTTATGCAGAAAAAATTAAACTTTTACAAAAAATAAAAAGTATTCGATAATTTTTTCAACTTTTACGTATAAAGGCCAAACATAATTACAATCGTATTACCTATATTTGAATCACATTCTTTTATTATTTCTGAATAATAAAGCGGAGATGGCTTCGCATGGCATTACGCTGAAATATCCTTCGCGCACACAAAACTTTATGAAAGGCGCATTATAAAGAGACGCCGCGGCATCAAGCGTTATCGTCATTTCTTACGTGAAAAATGATGGAATCTGCATTTCATTAAAAATAAAGAGAAACCAGCGTGACCGCCCATCCCGCCGCCATTGGTTCGTAACCTTTGTGTCCACGGGGTTTGTACTTCCAACGTGACGCGAATGTTCGATACGCGAATAAGGTTCACCTTCTTCGTTCGATGCTGCCTCTTTCGTTTTTCGTGTAGTGCGCATGGGTATACCTGTGAAGGAAACTCGATGGAGGAAGTGCGTAAAAGGGGGTGCATCGGGTGCACGGGATGCTCCCGGAGCACGACGAGAGTCGGGAGATCAGTAACTGGTGTCGGTGCTGTTCGCGATCTTCTCATGCGCGTGTTTACAGAATATCATGGAGTCATATTTGTAAGGTGTCCTCTTCGCGTACGCTCGGTTCCGGGGTAATCCTGACAACGGATATTCGCGCCAATTTGCTTTCTTTCCTTATCAAATTAGATTCGTGTCGTGAAGAGAGTAATTCTTCCTTGTTTTTTAAAACTACTGTATTTATAAAACTTGAAGCTTGCCTTGACCACTTATCGTGATATTTTCAATTAAATACTCATTCTTATCGTTTCAAATACACCGTACAATCGAAAATTTTTTAAGACACAATGAACAGCTTTCTATCTTCCAATACAATTTGTGTGATTATTGTAATTGACTTTTCGTCGAATTTGATTTTACAAAAGAATATAAAGTATTTTGACATTGATATACTTTAACATTACGTATTACATTGGAAGTTATTGCCGGATCAACAAGAAATGGTAGTGATTTATAATTGATCGTTTCAGCATTTGTTTTTTATAGAAGTAATTGTTGATTGAAAATGTAAGCTGCTTTAGAGGAAGGAAAAGGAATCTTTGAGTAACTAATATTATTAAGGAAAATGTAAAAAATTATAAATATTAATAGAGATACACAATTTAATGATGTCATGTTGTGACATAAATATTTCTAAATTTTTGTTAAGAAAAAATTGATTTCAAATTTATATCATTAATCTGTGTGTGATATTTATTGGTGAATCATTGACTTTAATTTTTGTTTATTTCAATTTATTCATTTTCAGTAATGTGAAAAGTCTTACGTGACTTCTGAAAAAATTCGGAAAAATAACTGACGAGTGTGTGAATAACTGGCGAGTATATGAAGTCTATCCACATAGACGTGTAGTAGAAGAGTGGAGGATAGAGCGACATGTTCTTTGTGCAAGAACACAATGTGCTGCTCGATGGACAAACATATCTCGCTACATCTCGCCCTCCTCTGAAGAGTCTCTTCTTCTCCCTCTCTCTCTCTCTCTCTTTTTCTTTCTCTTCCTCCCGCTCCTACACACCTACACACTCGTGACTCGGAGGGTTGTTACAGTTGACTCTGACGGGGTTTTATGACGTATCCATCTCCGCGTGTGTAGCTCGCGCGCAGGGAGAACACATAGCAACCATAGCGACAAGAACGAGGGGGAAGAGAGCGACGAAAGAGCTCTCTTCTCTCTGTGTCGTGCGTAGGGGTCAAGCTTAGGCAAAGGGCGCAGGCGCAGTTACGTTCGTGAGCCCCGCGAAGCACATGGTCTCGCCCCCCCGGCTACTATTCCGCGGTACCGCCGGTCTTCTTTCGTATACAAGTCCGAAACAAGTAAATAATCACGGTGACCTTTATCGTATCTTTCGCGCTTTCGTGGCATGGTAAGCCAACACGAGCTAGAGACACGTCATGTGCGGCACATATCGCGAGTGGAGAATCTTTACGATATTCATGAGAGTCATGGACGTTCTTGAACTCGGCCCTGGTTCACGGTTCCCTGACCTACGAAAACAGATAAGCCGGCCGTGACTACGTTCGATGTCACGTTGAGTGATCTTGTATTCGTCGCGTGTCGTCAGTGACTAACGCAAGCAGACGCGCAGACAATATTCCCGGGATCGTTTGAGTGACGCGCCGGGTGTTGGCTTTTGATTATTCCGAGATCGTACGCATTTGCAAACATCGCATTATTGTATCCGGTTGTTGTTGAGTCTGGAAGAAGCGTGGTAATGTGATTAAACGATTAGCTGAAACGAAACGCGGAATACCATCACGAAATACTTGTAGCGAAAGTGTTTTAAGAATCTTCAAAAAAATCGAAGAATCTGATCTAAAAAGAAGGAACAGTTGTGGCGTGCATCCGTGATTGTTGCATTGATTTCTTTCAGTTTCTAGATAATTTACGAAGTCGTCAAATGTCTCAGTTTCAAACTACAATTTTGTTATGTTATCTTATTTTCTATGAAATAGAATTTATTTTATTTTATGTGATAGAAAAATATAAAATTTGAGAAACGTGGTAATGTGAAACAATTAGTTGAAACAAAACGTGTTTAATCATAAAATTTTAAGAAAAAAGAACAGAAGAATGAGAGTATCAAAGAAAAAAAGAAAGAATATACAAAAGTGTATGAACTGTTCATATTATTCAATTCATAGATCTATGTATAATAATTATTTCGATATAAAATCGCATAATTTCCTAAATTTTTATTCTAATCTAAAGTTTATAAATCGAATAAGAGCAGAACAATCAATATCAGAAATTATATTGTTATATGAACAAAATAAAAAAATTAAAATTTTTATGTGTAAATATAAAGCAAAATCTTGTTTGCTTACTATTAATAACGTTGGCTATTTTTCTCTTACGCGAGTGTTAAGATAAAAAAGTTCGTTGCAAATCTCGATATAGAAATTTGCTTATTAAAACAAACGCGAGTAAAATTGTTCAATTGAATATGTATTGTAATTGTAGAGAATGCATACGTGCGAAAGTGTTGGATAATTTCTGTGTTGCATCGCGACGAATGTGATATTCATTGGATGTCTAAAATTCGTCGATCGTCAGCATAGGTGAGTGCATATCCTCTCCAATTTATTAATAATTTATATTTTATTCTATTACATTTTTTCACTTTGCACTTGTACCGTCTCCATTATTACAACACTATGTATTCAAAATATCACTGCATAAGAACACCTCAGCTATTTACGATCAGCACCCACGAGTTGCTCCAGACAATATTTATTGCCGTAGCTCACGCTAAGCTCAGCCATTTAGATCAATCGGTGATCTGTGGACTAAACATCACTTTGCGTATGGCTAATTTCGCGGCACGAGCCGCGATTGCAGGATAAGCACGCGCGGTAGTAGGGTGCGAGTGAATGACATGACGTCATGCAACCAGTCGTGGTTAAAAGCAGTTGGTCGGTCAGTACGCGATTGTACGCTAATCATTTCGATAAAGTCATCGCGTGTCTTCCGAAGAACGCAACGCACGATACAGCAGAATAATTTGTAATGCAAACACGCGATACAATACGTTGATATACAAATTAGATTCTGTGATTGTATTTTAAGTTTCTTGACTTTATACTCGTATTATAAATATCTAATTAAAATTGCAATCTTTATAGTATGCTCTTCAATATCATTATGTAATTTTTCAAAGACGATTTAAATTTTAAAAAAATTTACGTTTAACGAGTATAATGTTGTGTTTTAAGTAAAAAAGTTGCAATAAACTTACTGATAAGTTGGTGGATATTTTAAACAAATTTTACGTTTTGCAATGCAGATGAGAAACATGCATAATGTAAAACTGTTTTTTTCCGCACGTCAATTTGCAACATAATTCTTTTCCTATGTTTATAAAAAATGAATCACGAATAATTCTCTACCGCTTATTGTGTTTAGTTAAAAAAATTTAAACAATACAATACAAGCTAACGAAAAAGGTAGACTACAGATATACTAAAGAGTAAAAAGAAAAATGGAGTAAGAACTTTAATACATCTTTAAAAGTAAAAACTTTAATTACTCTGTACTGCTTTAATTGTGCAATTGCAAATTTACATTAACGTTAGATAAAATACAACACGAAGAAGCATTGCACTTTTTTTCTGTTTAACATAAAATTGTCGAGTTTTGTACTTTACAAGTAGAGATTGTTACTTTTTACGTGTGAGATCCATGTTATGCAATGTTGACTGTCAGCTGTAAATAACAATTCGTGGATACGCTGGAAATTATCTATTAGACTCTCTTTTTATGTCACTGAATATAATACTTTTCTATTGTTGTTAATGATAATATTATTTACGTAACTATCTGATAATTTTTCTCTACGTACTATATATAGCGAACCACTAAATTGATAGCTACAAGCTATGAATTTATGTATAAGAATTTTTTCTGTAATTATATATAAATTCTCAAAAAAATTATTCAAAAAATATTTATTAATTTATAATCTATAAGAAGGTCAATAAACCGAGCATAAGGATGTAAAGTATATATTAAATATTTTTACATAGAATAAAGTCTTGTAATATTACGAAACGTTTCGGCTGTACTCAGCCTTTTTTAATCGTACAACGAGTATTACATTAATATTTATTAATTATACGCTACTATCATATGCAATACTTGCAGATTTTTCTTTATCTCTTCTATATTTCTAGAATAAGGGCTGGTTGTTCCATTGCCGGATAAACTATATGTTAATTTATCTAATAGATAAATTTCTATATCTGCACATTCGTTGTATGTTTGTGTGTAGATACACATACATATATCCATTAGATAATTTACCACATAGTTTATTCGAAGGTGGAATAACCGGCCCTAAGATGTATAAATTCTTAATATATTATTTTATTTTTATGCACTATAATATATATGCGTATTTATAGAATAAAAAATAACTTAAATCTATTATTTCGATTTATAATTATATTATTAACATAAAACCAACATTATATCACAGATTTCCATTTTGTAAATCTCATTTTAAATCCTAATGGCAGTCATTGTGTCTAAATTTTTCTGAGGATGACATCTAGGGATCATTAATGAAGTTTAGCTCTTTATCGGGGCAAGTAAATTTTATAAAATACCTTCCAGGGGGCGTAAGTTTAGTAAAGAAACTATAGCTCTTACAGATCGGTACGTCCGATTTTTACGATTAGCGAATGAAAAGGGAGGGGATCATAGCAGGGGACAGTTTCAAAAGCAGAGTGTAACTGCCAGACGGGCAATAAAATTTTTAACGCTTTCGTGTCCAATAAGCGTAACGTCCATCGAGTTTTACATTGGGCGGAGTCACGCGGCCATTATGCAGTAACAGTTCGGTGCGGTGCAGCGATTGGCTCGCCCGTGCCATCATGGCTGCCGTCTACCCAGTGTTTCCCCTTCCAGACTATCCCGACATGCGCTTCCATCTCTCCGATGACTTTAGCCATCCTTCTTTCTTCGGTCTAAAATACTCGATAGGAATGGATGCGCGTTCAGATTGCGTTTAGCTTGTACCCAGGTGTTGCATTATGACGAAAATTTTTATGCATGCAATTTTTTATATATATGAAAAATAATTATAATACAATATACATACATATACATGTGTGTACATTAAAGATACAATTAAAACATTATTTTGCGCAATAATAATAATAGACTTGAATCAATTCTAGAAAATATATATATTTTTTTAATTAATTTTTGGCGTAATTTTACGTAATTTTTATGTCATATATGTAAAGTGTGTTCAGAAACTGCGTATTAATATTATTAATATTATTAAATTAAAAATATAAATATTAAAAATTTTAATGGTAATTTTAATTATTTTGGTAAATTATTTCATATAACTTAATAAATTAAAAAAAAAAATTTATTAAATGAAAGATATTAAAAAGCGAATATATTTTGTATATCAATCTTACAATTGTGCTATGCTATCTCAAATCGATATTATATAGTACTCTGCTTTATCGACAACGCTATTTCCTTCTTTTTGACGTCATCAAACTATTTTGAAATAAAGAACTCAGCTGTGAAGTGCTTATTATGCCTTCATAAAGTTTATATCCATATTCTTTGACATATATGCGCAACATATATTTATAATAATTTTTCAAGCTTATAACATTTGCATCTTGTTTAAATACATAATTTTATTACAGAAACTTATCTCAACAATTTTACTGCTTGCCTTGACACATAATGAAATAATGACAAACTATTAAAAAGGGTGCATCAATCAAATTGACATTGTTCATTACGTATGGGAACGGAAAGGATTCTCGTCAAATTACCAATAAGTTATAAATTATATTTTATGTTTTCATAAATATACAAATACATAAAACTAAAATCTACTAGCAGCTATATCAATTTGCACGATAAGAAAAAAAATCATACGATTTCTTTTTTTTAAAAAAAAAAGAATTATGGCTGAACGTAATTCCGGGCAAACTTTTGAATGATAATGCGATACATCGTATTTTAGAGTTTAGGAGTAGATGGTAATAGACGATAAGGAAATTCGCAGGAACTCAATTTTGCTAAAATGCACTCAGCAACGTCTGCATATACAGACACTCAGGAGGGTTGCTTCGCGTAGCGCGGGTGCTGCTTACACGTACTCGCATCAGCCGCCGCACGCTGAAATGTTCGTAAGCGCACGCGCACACGCACGCACGGCGTGTACGTGTGGCCGGAATTACATACGGATACAGGTATACGCGGTGTAACGCCGCGAGGAGAGGTTATACACGTGGGTTTTGTCGTGGAGCCATAACTAGAGATACGATGGAGTACATAGGATGCAAACCCATAAACCCCCCACTTTATTCCGGCTCTTCCTCTCGCTTCTGGATCTTCAGACGGCGTTACCTTTACTTAGGACCGAAACGGCCGCACCACCTACGGTAGCGAACACCTTTGGCGGCGACGAAAGTGACGAGAGGGTAGCGAGCGATGACGACGACGACGACGACAGCGCCAGCGAAATCGAGCTCGCGCGTTTCCCATGCCTCTCGATTATGTCGTCTGCTACGTAGTCAGACAGACGTCCGATCCGTCATTTGTCGCGCGTAACATGGAGGAATCGACCGTCAAAAAAGACGATTGCACGAAACGCGTAAACGTTTAGTACAGCGTGTGTCGCGTGAATCGAGCGTCGCGCTCGCTCCGCTCAAAGTCGTGATCCTCGCACATGGGGAAGGGGTAAAACAGTAAGGACCAAAAATTGCGTCTCACATTTCCCGCCTCGTGAACGTTAGGAACAATTATGGCGATCGCCAAGTCGCGACGAGAGAGAAACGCGTGAAAACCTCGAAGAGCGTAATCAGCACGTGACCCGGCCCCGTCACACGTATCGTGGATACGCGCCTGCCGTTCGGTATTCTTCGTGTATGTGCATACGAGGACAGGGAGGAAGAGGAGGAACTCGGCAGGAACTAACTGTGAACAGTTGGAGCCGCGACACACGACCGGCCCGATCGGGGTTTACCAAATCTCGGCCGGACTTCGCGCCGGCGACGCACTTCGCGCCGGCAGGCGGTCGAAGAAACAAACGTTCCGTTTTTCGCACGATTAGAAGTCTCATTCCGTTGTTTTGTGTATGAGTGAGTGAATGAACGTCGTTCGGCAACGCGCATGCGTAAAAAAAGCATTATGGAATCCACGGCTCTCACTCTCTCTTTCTTTCTCTCTCTTTCTCTCTCTCTGGAACCGGGAACATGCGTGCACCGTGACCACGTGATCTACTTGGATTCAACGATTCGACTACGATTCCATAGTGTGGGTCCGCTACGCGTAATTGCAGGTCAGTTTCTTAGATTTTTCTAATTTTATCATCTCCGTCGCATTGCCATTGAACACTCGCTCCAAGCGAATACCATGGTAAACATCAACTCTTTAATCCGATGTAACATGCGTAGCCGACGGCTTACAATGTGCGCGATTTACACGCTCTCTCATAGATACACTTATACGTAGCTACGCACAGCTGGGAACACGATGGTAGTTAGGATGAACGCCTAACGATGGCGCGCGGTGATATCCTAGGATAATGGATGGCTTTATCAATGCAAAAGTGCCAATATTTTATGTCAAATCGTATTGTACGCTTTCTCTTATTTAATCGTTTGCCGTACGCACGCATCCGCGCTATTGCACAAGTACGTTTCTGTATCTAAAATCGATATGGATTCGGTTGGATTGGGTTCGTGCGGTTGGGTGATAAATAATGAAGATTCCAAGAATATTTTATTCAAGAAGAGAAATCCAATAGAACAAAATATCAGATTAGAAAAACATAAATCACACAAATCACTGTAATATCTGTTTGCTGCAAATTTTAACTCTCTTTTTATCGCGAAATTAAAGATATATATAAGCCATATATTTTAAACATAAAGTAAATGTAGTTTCAAAAAATTTTTGCTAAAATCATATTTACATTTCACATTAGTTTATATGAGTACTTAATCAAAATTCACATAAATATCTCAGACGTGATTTTTTGAAATAATTTATATAAAACTCAGCTTATTTTTCTTTTTACTCTTTACTTAAATTAATAATTAATTCTTAACTATCCTCGCGAGGTACAAATGTACCGCATCGTACGCAATTACACACATATTTCTCGTGTGGCACATTTATTTATTTATTTTATTACTTGATTATTTAAAAAAAAAATATCCTAAAGTTAACACATGCACACATTGTCGAAAATTAGAATCTTTATTTTTGTTGCTTAGAGCCCTACAAACTTTATTTTCTATTATATTTGTAATAAATGATTTTTCAGCTTCAGAATGTTTAATTATTACACGACACCAAAGAAACACTAACTTTTTAAATTTCATTTTAGTTAAAACTTTTATCATAATTGATGTACAAAACAACCTCGCGAGTGTAGTTGTGTAGGCCAGATTTGAGCAGTGTAATTGAGGATTAAATCAATAATTATTACAGTAAGAAGTACGTCATTAGAAATAAATAATAGAAGATTAAATAAATAAATAAAGGTAAATTAAGAAAAACAGTATATTTCTGACTACTACTGTCGATGCATCGGTAGAAATTTAATACTGACTTGCAATTTTTCACAAAATTGCAGTAACAGACATTATGTTTTAAAAAAAACTTTATTATATATAACGGAAATAACATGTATCTCTCGCGCAAAATATGCACCGCAATCGCTTCTTTCTTATAGGATATATCTTGGGCGAGCCCAGTGGGAAACACGTGAAACATGAATTTTATATACTTTGCTGTAATAGCCGTGGTACTAGCGCTATTACATTTTATAGTTCCACATCCTTACTAAATGATTTATCATTGTCCGCGCTCACGGATAATTACGGTTTCCCGCTGATCGCTTGATTTACTACAATTGTACAATTAAGCGCCATGTCCCGCAAGATTTACGCTCGAAGTGGTCATATATAGCACACACATATATATAGCACATACATACATATGACGTCTCGATGCGAATGATACTTAGGAGTCGGTGTCAATTTTTCGTTTTTTGTGTGTGAACGAGAGGCACAAGTCTTCTATTTTGCCTTTTTACCATGGGATACCTTTCTTCGCTGTTTATTCTGCTTTTTCGAAAGTGTTCCGTCGGTTTTCTATCCCATCATGATGCCGCATTGAAGAGACAAAAACAGCATTTGTAGTATTAAGTATAGAGAAAAAAATTCATTGGAATTAGGATTTCTATTTATTATATTTGACTGAAAAAATTGTTTCATTGAAACAATATGTACAAATTATTTGTTTGATAAAAATATTTCATTCGGACACTATCTATTATTTCACAAAAACACCATTTAGTCGTACTTGTTGATTCAAATATTGGTTTGTTTGAACCATTCCAAATAAATTTGTTTGGATACAATAAAATTTATTAGTTTAAAGAAATCGTTTTTTCTATGTATAGATATTCTAATGATTTAAAATGAGCCATTTTTTCTATTTTTTTCAATATATTCTTGACATCGCGATAATATGTAATACTAAACTTTTCTTTTTTTTTTCGTAAAATTTTTATATATGAATCTGTCTTTATAAATTTTTGATAATATACTTTTTTAGATAAAAGTGCAAGACATTTCTGAAAGATTGTTTTATATTTACAAACAACTATTATTGTATCATTGTATTACAATATATACTTTTCTGTTTTATTACTTCAGTTTTTTTATTCCTTGCTTTCAGCATAAAACTGGAATAACAAATTAGTTTTTTTGTTAAAGAAATTGCATGTCTGATGAAATCTAACATGCGAGCGGTGTCGTGACTGGAAGAAATAGTAGATCGCACAGGAAGTTAAGATAATCGAGATGCAAACCCCCGTCTCTCGTAGTTGAAATTATAAATCACCCCTTCCTTCCTCAACATACCTAAGTGCCGTGGCGGCCCAACGGAAGGGAATGGGATTAGCTGTGTGGCGAGCCAACTTTTGATAGCCGGACGATTTTAGCCGGTACAAAGTCTTCCGTGCATAATCCACCGAAAACCTTGTCGCCGACTTGCATGAAATATTTTGTCGGGCATGAATAAACCGAACCGCAGCGTTGCCGCAGTAGCCGGTGCAGTTGCTGCAACATTTTCGCAAGTTGTCCGCCGGCCTGTCCGTGTTCGCGCATATCTGCCCACACACATGGTTCACCTCTTTTCGACCCACTGTCGCGCGTTCGCACGCGTCGCCATTGGTCTTTCAGTATACGAGCACGACCGTGCATGCGCTCGTCTTTTATTGCGGCCTGCGGTCCTCGCCCGCGCTATGAAATTTACTCGCACACCGTCGCACCGTCGCACGACTGGATGTGTAACATTGTAGCTGTTACAACTATATCTGCGCGATAAGGGAGTTATGTGCCGAGTAAGGTCCGCCACCCTGTTGATTATTTCTGAAGTCTTAAATAAATACGCGGACCGACATATTCGAGTTATTTCTTAGGTCTTAGGAGAATGCAATTCTACTTTAATCTAATACTTACGTGCAATGTCTCGTACACGTTTCAGCTTCTGTTATTTTTCTTATATTTCATTAAATATCAATATAAAATATCAATACTGAAAGTAAGTTTATTATATTCTCTCGTAAAGAATAAAGCTACATATTTTTATTTTTTATTACGTTAACATTTGTTGTTATATTAATGTAATTAAAAAATAGACAAAAATACCTTTTTTTAAATATTAAATAATAAATTATCAAAGAGAGAAGAATTCGCATTTCTATATTTAGTCTGATTGTTTATTGTGCCATCCTTGATCTTGATTAATTTTCTTACAACTTGTTTGTCGATCAGATAAGATAGTAATCAACAAAGAAGGGTAAAGGAATCTCTACGAAAATATAGTGATGTAATTATCAAAAAAACGATACATACGTCATTTGTGAAAAGGATCCAATCTACTGTAATGGCCACACGTACAGACGCTCCCGACGAGATTTTCCTCACCCCGTTATTTAGATGGGTACACCCAAGCTGAGTTCCAATGTCGTTTGCCGTACGTTCTCGCACCGGAGATTGAGTAAACTCCTATTTATCGGCTCAACTGCGTGCGTGATTCATCCCCCACTGCTCCTCCTCTAGAACCAATCGCTTTTACCCGAAATCTTGCTGGAATCTTTTTCTTTCTCCATTTACGCCTATCGTTATTATATACGATGCAACTAAAGTATTTTAAGACTGAAATATGTGGGAAAAGTCTAACAGTTTTGAAGAATATGCGGTGACTGATGATATTGGTTAATTATAAGAATATAATATTAATAAATTAATAATAGACTTTACATAATAGAAATATTACACTCAATCAATTATTTCTATAAATATAAAGATATCGAAGAAAATACTTTTTTCGCTAAATATTTTGTGTTTTATTTCGACTATGTAATTATTTGAGCAAGCTTGGGTAAGAAGAGATGTAGCAATTGAAAACAGAATGTTGCGGCGTAACTCTGACTAGATTCTCAAATATCTTGCTTCTCACTACTTCCTTGCGTCATGTTTCATCGATTTTATCCATCGCGTTAAATTCAGTTTCTTGATTACAATCGTTTGAATAGGGGCTTCATTTCATTAGCAAATGGACGCTTCGTAGATTTCTTTTTCCATTTCTTTCCTGAAATTATAATAAAGTAATTGATCATTTATATCGTTTAATTGAAGCAGTTAGGTCACACATTTTATAACATTTACGTATACGTAATGTTTATATAAAACGTAGGTTTGCATTCGAAACGGATGTAACTTGAATCGCTCTTAAAATATCTTCATCGGATCAGACTGACTCTTTGCCAGTCTTCCACATGTCTTCCACATGTTTTCGCATTTCAGTTTCCTGCGTACGCGTTCGTGAAATTTGCTTGTAACACGGCGAGCGAGTACAACTCGTCAGTTGGAAAAGAATTCATGCTAAAATATCATCTTGAGAAATTTCATACTTGTTTAAAATATACAACCGTCCAATATACGTAACTCGATACATTTCGGTCCTCTTTTAGGGATTATTTAGAGCAGTTTTTATTACGAAACGGCGACAAAACACGATAATCTCCGTAAAAGGCCGAGTTGATTAAATGCATGTTGCATTCTTGCTGGAATTATTTCTATATGGGAGTCTCTCGAGGGTATTAACAGGTAAATTAAACTTGCCGCGGATCGAAAATCCACCGGCACTACTTAATTAGCCGGCTAGGTCGCCGCACCCGTTGCGCACCTCGAAACCCGCATTACGATATCGTAAAGAGAATTCTTTACGCTCATACACGCAGACGATCGTACTGGTAGTCGCAATGTCCGATTTTATGTTTCTACGCGGACGCTTTGTTCAACTGGTTACCAACGTTCCCCCATCTTTACACCCCCTATTATGGATGTCCAGCTTGTAGTAAAGTTATAAATGTGAACCGATCTAGCATGACTATATTACTGCCATACGCTTATTTGTATGAAATTTATGGTTTTGTTGAGATAATAATTAATCATTTAAGTATCCTGACCTACTATCTAATGAAACCATATGTACGTTATATTTTTCATATTCCTGCGAAGTAAATAAATGAAATGACAAACGAAATGCATAAATTTTAACAAGATGCAATGAAAAACTACAACAAAAGGTATCATTGACTATTCTGAGGATTATGAAGTCCAGCAATATCAACCGTTTTTTATTCCTTTACTAGAAAGCTTATTATTACCGTTATCTTACATTCTACTTATCGAATAAAAGGGACAAATTTCAAGATAAAGCGCCTCTTAACTTTTCTCATCAGGAACAGGTCTGGCTCGCGAAATTTTATTTGTCTCCGCCGTAAGACTAAGGCGTATTACATTGTTGACATGAAGATTGGCAACGTAAAAGCTCGAATGAACAAAGAAGATCAGAAGAAGGAATGTCGCCGTCGAGTTTCCAGAGAAACGTCAGCAGCCACGCTGATGTTAGTGCGCGCATCTCTTCGTGCGCTGGTATGCGTCAGTATTTATATACGAAACCATGTACCTAGAGGGATTTAGGTATGGATATATGTATATGTGTATATACATCCATGCGTCTATCTCGATGGCGACGTTGCAGTCTCATTAGACTGAAGTCGCGGGAATGAGCCGAAGAAACTTGGAATGAAGGGATATTTCAGGGACATGAAAACTTGAAGGTTGTGAAAACGTAGGAATATCCATGGGTGCAGGGAAAGGGATGTAGAGAGCGGGAAATGAGAAGTCAGATAGAATAGAGCGAGGGAAGACACATACCAAGGTGAGATAGCAGAGAAATTTCTCTTCACGATGCTTGTGCGTCTTATTCATTTTCGTCTGCCATGAAAAAAGAATATTTGAATAGCATTGATTTAAAAAAATCAAATTTTATATGCAATAGAATTTTACGAAGAGTATATCATACACTAAAAAAACATTTTTTTTATCCAATAAATACATTTATTTTTAACATCATTTTTTTGATTAAAAAGAATATTTCCTAAGCTTAAAAATAAATTATTTTATATTAACTAATATTTATTTAAATCAAGGAAATGATTTGAACGGAAGAAACTTTTTTCAGCATAGTAGAATACAATTCAATTAATTTTAATGCTGCGAATATTTAAATTCAAGAGGTATAACATCAATTTATTTAATATTTACACCGAAAAAAAAGTTTTGGTGAAGTATCTAAAAATTTGCTTAGATACAAGTCTGAAAATAATTTTGTTGGACCATTAAAATAATTATAAAGAACGTTCAAGCATGATGAGCAATGCTGCAAAAAGTTTTGACATTCTAGCAATCAGTTTGAGCATTCTATATAATTATTTTGATGGTCTAATAAAATTATTTCCAAATAATTCTGTATCCAGAAGTAAATTTTCAGATACTTTAGTAAAACTGTGTGGTTTTGTATATGATGCGCGATACACACGTTACGTATCGTCTGACAGAAATCGAAGTGAGTTTTGGATCACGGGTAGACCTGCCGTCTAGACTCAGATCAACGCGCGGACTGTAAAACCCCGTAGGCACGTGATCTCCTATCGAAATAGCTTCCCCCGTACGCGCATACATATGTATTACACGGTGGTACCCGAAGAGAACAGGCAATGGCGTAATATATTTAACAATGTCTCACGATATGAGACGTTTTTACGGAAAGTCGTTGGAATAGGAATTGCTCTTTGGCTTCGGCAGAAGACGGTGGTGAACACATTGGAAACGAGTTTGTTCCTCTAGCTGATACATACAGTTTGCGGTTGCACATTTCTCTACCCCCTCCTCTCTCTCTCTCTCTTTCACTCTCTCTCTCTCTCTCTCTCTCTTTCTCTCTCTCTCTCTCTCTCTCGCTCTTTCATTCTCGATATATACAATGTATATGTATATACACACAGATCTTTCTTTACGTCTGGCAGTCATGTTGGTGCATCAGGGACGCGAAATTTTATAACCACCTCGAAATTCCAGTCATTTGCTGAATCAGCCAATGTTACACGCGATGTTCCTCCCTTTAATCCCATTTATAACGAAAAGTCTAAAGGGTCGGTTGGTTAGGTGGATTTTTTGATTTTTGTCGGACGATTCCGCTCGTACTCGTATAAAACGTGGACGCCGCGCCGGTTTATATCGCGTCTGTTGATTAAACTTCGCCACACAAAGTTTAAGCGAGTGTGTGGAAGCTGTATCCGACGTTGCTGCTGTGAAAGTTATACGCGGTTTGCGACGTCGTTGCAACGGAAGGTGATCACGAAATAACGCGGGAGAAATTTGTTATGTGGAAAGTTTCGTTCTCGTTTACATATTTCTTAAAATTAATGAAAAATCTCAATCATGGATTTAAAGACGACAATGTGAAGACATTGCGATTCTACAATTCAAGACAGAAATACATTATTTGTGTATTACGTCTTGAACAATTTTGTTCCAATCTGCAAAACTTGTTTTACGATTCAATTTAAAAAAAATATAATTATTTGAATTATTCTTGTTTGTCTGTACGTTTTTTATTTTTTATTTATATTTTTATTCAGGATTAATTTTCTTGATGAAAATATCATAAAAAGTAGTTGAAATAGTTAAATTGTAATTCAGAAAACAGAAAAGTCGAAAAAGCAAATTACTTCACTACGTCGTTACTCAACGAACGCAAATGATCATCACGCAAATGATCATCACGCAAACAGTGTTTGTTAGAATGTGTAAAAAGGAAAGAGAGCGCAACGAAGTTGGAAAAGAGATGAAGGAAGATGAAAGGGAAGCGGGGAGATGGAGGATCGGACCTATTCCGGGAAGGTTGAGTTAGGTTGCAACGATGGTTGGCTAGGGCGGTTGCCTGGCTGCTGGAGGGAGTCGAGAGGTATGGCGCTGTAAGGGACAGGATGAAAGGCCGGGGTGGGTGGAGAAGGGAACGAGGTTGATTCTCAAGCGAGGTCACGTATCTCGAAGCCAATCTAATACACTCGCCAAAGGAAGAGAGTCGGGATCTGGTCGAACGTTCGCCTTCGGATTGGACAATCGCGCCGCACTTCGCGCACAGGATCCTGAGATCCATAGGACGCTGCTTGGGTTGCGATCGAAGAGAAGCGCAATTTTTGTAGTTCATCACCCTCCGATTATAATACGTCGTACGGATTACAGAGTGGCGAAATTTTACAGACCGAGAGCAAGGCTAATTAACAGCGAAGCTCGGGAAATTATTTGTTTCTATATTGTGTTTTACGTATGCCATTTTATACTGCAGAATATTAAAGATCTCGGGATATGTTTCACGCGATCGTATTTTCTTTGTATTCGAAGAGCTTTTTTAATAATTTTTAACGAAACATAATGTTGCGTTTCAGTAACTTGAGAGCTTTCTCAATTCAAGATGCTAGTCCAAATTACATCACTGAAAAATCGATAGTCCGATGCCCAATAGAAATTCTGGCTTTGAAGGTATACGTTTGACCTCTGAAACCGCGAGAAGCTGACGAGATCGAGGGTCTCGCAATTTCGTGGACCGTTGACCTCTAATGATAGCCATCATAAAACCAGCCCGAGAGAACTTGCGTAACAGACAAGGTGCGAGAAAATAATACGCGCTGCGACATCATGCGTCCTGATCACTTTTTCCTATTTTTCTATTTCATTTTACTTCGATTTTTTCTTTATCACAGACTAACCCACCCCTGTATAGTCTTAAATTTCTATCGTGCGTGCGTATGGCTTACATTCATAGAGAAGTGAAAAATGTAAGAACTTATATATGTTTACGGGCTCCACCGTGCGCTGCACGATGCTCTCTGTATTTTTTTACACCCGCTATTTTGTAGATATATTTCATTTTTATTTTAAGTAGAGAACAAATACAAGTTGCACGTTTGCGCGTAATTTTAAGATATTGATATCTTTCGAGATATTATTGATGAATATGTTGTACATATTCGTCAATGATACCGTTATTATATGTTGTCAAATAACATACGGAGAATTTTAGTAACAGATGCTTCAATATGACAAACAAGATATTCGAACCGATTAAGGCCCACGTTTGAATTTACCACTTAGAAACGTACTTTACGCCTAGGGTATATGTTTAAAAGATGATAGGAAATAGGTTAAAGAGGATTTGGAGAGTTAGAACTGGCGCGTCTGTTCAGTGTAACAAAAACAAGTGATGAGGTGGGCGTGTGAGCCATTTTTATAAAAATTCGTCACAAAGTTTATTAAGTACACATTATTTTGTGGTTTATTATAACATATAATATTATTCAACTTCCTAATTATATAAAATAACAAAAATATGTAGTGATTTTTTAGAATAAATATATTTTTTTAGAAACAACATATTCAATAAATAAGGCATATTTATACGATTATTGTTATTTGTTTATTATATGTAAAGCTTGCATCATAGAATAATGATTTTCAATACTGTTAATTTTGAAGAAGCTAAAATTACTCCCAAATAACAAGAATTTTCTAAAGATTAAAAGATTAATTAAAGGCAAAATTAAAAGTAATTGTGTTGTTTAACAGTAAAACAAATTTTAAAAGATTTTGTTTTTGTAATTAATAATTATTTTAAAACTGATTTAAAACTGATTTAAATAATTATTTTAAAACTGATGTAATGTTTAATTTCTTTGTTATTTTCAACTTATTTTTCACTTGGGTCTAATTGTATTCATTTATATTGTAAGTATATAACAAGGCTCAATAAGATAGAGTTTAAAAGAAAAGTTTTTTGTTTATTTACAAATATTTCATGTAGAAAATGTATTTTATTTTTATGATTAAAATAAAGATTTCATTGTTACTCTTAGTTCCAATATCCCTATAAATAAATTTTTTTAAATTTAAAGTAAATTAAATGAGCCTTATTGTCAAATAATTCCGAAACATACATTTCATTGAATATGTAAAATTGTTAAATACAATTTGAAAACGCACTATGCTACGTTTTCATTTACTACATTTTGTTTTTTAATTATAAAACCACGTGTTTATAAACATTAAAAATGTCGCAAACAAAGAATAAAAATAGATAACAACAATTTTCGATTATTTTGGCAATGACAAATCCAACTTAATTAAAGAAAATTCTGAAATTTCTATTATACATTTCGCTTTAACTGTGAAAGATATGTACATACATATCTTTGTATATATATGTATATTTAGTTTTTATACTGGAAGTATTATAAATTCCTGCGATACTGAGACGAGATACATCGCATTTCTTCCTACTCATTCCCATCGCACTAGGTGTCTCGCGCAAGCCGAGGTAATCGTTACACGCGTGCGCGCATTGGTCCATGCTCGGTCCAGGAAAAATGCGCAGAAGTACGACGCTGCGCGACTAGAGGCCAGCGACGACGACGACGACGCGGAATTCACTTAGCGCGGTCGGCGGCGGATGCTGGTTACACGCGGCAATATTTTCAGCGCAGAATTCAGACGCATTCTCGTATTTTCTTAGACAAAATGTTGCTGCGTCGTGGAGAGTGAAGTTAATTGAATTTACATCACACGTAAGCTCACTGGACGGAATATAAAATATACGATCCCGTGACGTAATTGACCATTCTAGGAGGAAATATCTCTGCATCTACGATGCGACTTAACGTTGTTATCGTACGTGGCGTTGTCATAATTCAATATGCCGCCGGCTACATTTTGTATCACCGAGAGATTCCTATAAACTCTATTTCTCCTCTATCTACCTACCTATCTCTTCTCTACAAACAAAATTATACGCGTCACGCACAAAAAATGACTGAATTTATGCGCTATAAGAGAGATCGATTCTAGGTACAAGTATCGAAAAACGATAAAATTATTCGTTAAAAAAAATAGCATATGTAATACGAGACAAATAACAAATCCCATCGTAAATGGCGAACAGGAAAAATGGTAGCAGCATCGGAATCAAAAAAATATCGGTTGAAAATATAAAACTATTTCTTTAAAATTTTTCTGGCAGACAATTTTGTTTAGAAAATTGTAAAGATTTTTTAATATTTTTGCGACTTGATTGAAATAGTAGCTTTTATTATTATGTCGATATCAAAATATATCTGCATTTATTTGTTACACTTAAAGATTATTTGAAAATATTTAAATGTTTTGTTAAAGGGTTTAACATTACAAAGAAGCACGTCATTAAAACTTTTCTTATTACTTTTATATGCTCTGTATTTTTGAGTATACCTTTTTTGAGAGGCTAAAAAATATTATTACCACACCCAGAAAAAAATTGGTTGAAAAATTAAAATATTTCGAAATAGTCCGATACGTGCAACTAAATATTGAGTTGATTTAATTAAGTTTTATTATAGTTAAAAAATTCGAATTGTTGACATGAATAAACTATACCTTTTTTTGTGCAGCTAAATAACTGTTGAATCAATTCAATGCTTAGTTGACCGTAGCGAACTAAATATTTTAATTTTTTAACATATTTTTTTTCAGTGCAGGTAAAGGTTATGGAATAAACTTAAATAAGAAAGAAAGAAATTATGCTTCTTTCTCTTGCTACAATATTTTACCATTTTAACGAAATTAATTAATTTTTTTTATACGCTATTTTCTATAACGCGATTCAGAAAGTTTCGAATTTTGTTAAAATCCGGGATAATAAATCTAGAAAATCCAGGACGCTTTGAGATTGTTTCAGAATCCGCCGCCATTATATCCATCTTCTACGTTATTTCGGAGTGGAAAACTGTGCGCGCGTCGCAAGCCGGGTCGATAAAATGGGCAAGCCTTTCATGTATCTTCCCTTACTCTGAACTTGCGTGTGCATTTTGTCTGCAGCTACTTATATATCGATACATATAAAACGATCCAGAGGCTGAAAGTCCACAAGGTAACAGCAAACAGCCGCGAATGTTTCTGTAATAGTTTGCGCAGCGGTGAATTATAAATTTTGAAACGCGGCAAATTCTGGAAGTCTTAAAATATTTATCATCTGACGTCTGTTGAAAGGTAGAAATAAATTTTTAACTCGCATATGTGTGATACACCACATTCAGTCTACCATCGTTCCTCCAATGTAAAAACATTTTCGACAACGTTATAACGAAGACTAATGCGAGTATAATAATTTTAATTTAATAAATTTTCTCGTTTTTAATAATATTAAATCGATAATTCTTCTTTTTACTTTAACAATGAACAGAAATTATCTTATAAAAAAGAGAAATGTATATTTTAAAAGAGTAAATTTTATTATTTAAAGTTTTATATGGGACATTGATATTTTGTGAATTACTAGGTTGTGTAACGTGCGAATATATATTGAAGAGAGAAATTATTAAGATGATATGCACATGAAAATTGATATTCGTGCAGATTTTTACCAGCTTTGGCGCCGTTTGCCAATTCTCGCTGTTTTCTGCTTCATTGACCCGTCGCTTCGGATCGTTGCAGATTAACTCTGTCGTAGAATTTACGACCGTGCTTTCTCGTAACTGAAAGATTTTTCGAAAGTATTATCTCGACTTATTCTATTAATTGCGATTGTACGTACATGTGAAATATGTACTAGAAATATGCAATTAAAGTTTTTGTTATAAAAAGAATGTAATAGAAATAAACTTTAAAAAATTTTTAATTTGCATTGAGAAAGATGGTCCTATTGATGCGAACATATTTTTTACACATATTTTATATGCAAAAAAATAGAAACAATACATTTAAACATAATATAATAATTGAAGAGATGTTTAATGCCGAAGAAAGATATGTGAATCGTAATACTTGCTTTTTAAATATATCCTTCGATCAAAATTATGAGATAATTCCGCGGTATGTGATGACATTATTGTAATTTATACAGAAAATTATATAATAAAGATAAAGATTTGCTAAAGTATTTTCCTTCCATTGCGCGCATTGGTGTCTTTAAGAATTGTTCCTATTGCGTTTTTAATCTTTGCGTCCTCGATGACTAACGGTTAAGAAAATCTATTCCTGGAAACATTGCACAGACATTCCACAAGCGTTGCATGGTCAAACTTATTCCGTTCGACAACGAAACTTCTCGCAGAAGTCGTAAGAGTCCTTCTGCACCATGAAACTTTTAAGATCCGCACCAGCGACATTTTGGTTTCCTCTGCGCGCGCTCTGCAAAACTTGTAAAGCTTAAAAGCACTTTCGGCTTTATACCCATGCGCATATCAAAGGGATAGTCGTGAATGCGAGAGGAGGGACGAGGATAAATTCCGAGTCCTCCCCAGAAATGAAGACATGAACAGAAAGTGGATTAAACTTTTTTAGAATTAAATTGGAAAACAGAATTAAAAAAAAAACAAATACAATGTATAAAATAAGATGATTATTTCTATAAAATAAATTTGATGATACACTCTATAGGAGATAAAATTATATAAAATTCAGAATGAAAAGGTACCAGTTAGAAATTTAAAATAAGATATAAAGAAAGAAAGCAATCAGGAATCAGATTTCGACAAAAGCAAATGGTATAAAAGTAGTCGGTGTTTTCAATTGAGAAAGTTTTATGTCGTAGCATTAATATAAGTTCCCAACTAATTTCGGGGTTTTAACCCTTTTTATCGTAAAATTTGTAATAACCATGAGGAGACAGATGAAGCGAACGCTGGTAAAGGGATAGCGAACTTTTCGCCGAGTTGTATAAGACCCGCCTTCTCATGATGGAACTTTCTAGATCGCGAAGAGCAATATTTAGGTCTCTCTCTTGGAACTTGTAAAGCTTAAAAGCACTTTGAGATTTATATTCAGGTGCCTAATAACGATAGCCTGCGACTCTGAAGGAAAGACGGTATTAATAGAGAAAAATCTTAAATTTGTAAGTCTATGGCAAGAGACATTCTTGTATATTTCTTAAAAGAACAGGCTGTGCGTATTGGCGTATAAACAACGCGATTTAATTTATTAAACAGATGCGAAGATGATCCCAGGCAAGTGTCTCGTATGCAGACTGGGAAATCGCGCGGTGAAATGTGGATAGGCAATTTTGCAAAAATAATTTATAAGAACTTAGAGCAGTCTAGAAGATTACGGTATGTTATAGTCGCTTATTATAGCCGGCAGGTGAATCCGGATACCCGGACGTAATGTACGTGCCGTCCATCGTATCGGTATCTTCTATCGTCGCAAATTATAGCCAGAAGGCAAACGCCACGGCTGAAGTTACCAAGTTTCAAACTAATTTCGCACTCACATGAATCGTCCGTAATCACTACCGGCAGGAATTGGACGTGCCGACATTGAGAAAGGGAGCGCAGAGGAAAGGGCTGGGCTCATGGGAGTTGATTGGATATGATAGGTTGCAAGTTCGGAAAGATAGTCGGTAGGGGAAGTAGTATCAAGGTAGCAAACTTGATCCATTAACGGCACAAGGCACCGCCTTCTTTATCTCTAACGCCTATCGGCTAACAAATAAGCCGGCCGTTCATTTCTTACAAGGTTCGTTTCTTACAAGGTTGTTCGCGTAATTAGCCGCAAATTCGTTACGGGCCGCGGCATGTAACCGCGGATATATTAAGTGGTTGTATATTATGTGCTAATGTTGCTCGCGATTGAGCTTTCAATGTAATTCAGTGCATCTCTTTTTTCTTACAATTCGCCTGTTTTATAAAATCGTTTAGAATTGAAGCTTTGGAATATTCATATATACGATAGACATTTATAGTGGGATAGTTATGATTTTAGGAATTCGCGAAAATAAATGATTAGCTTTTTATACACAGAAAAAAAGAACATTCTTGTTTTGAGAATATATTTATTGTCAAAATAAAAAAGTTAAATATTGAAATGAAATTATATATATGAATTATACATAACGTTAAAGAGACATAATTTACTTACATAAAGTAATTTTGTGTAATTTCAGCAAGGAAAATATATTTTTATTGTTCAATAATAATTTTCATGATATATTGGAGAGAAAAAAATATCAAATAAAAAATAATATCTTTAAACCAATAAACAATTTTTAATACTATTATTATCAAAACAATATCATATTGTACTCTTTTGATGACTATTATAATATTGGAATAAAAGTATAATAATTTATCGAAATTCAACCCTTAACCATTGGTGGTACAAACGTACCTCACACAATTTCGCGTAGCGGAATTGTAGTTTAAAATTATAATTTTAGAGGCTAAGGGTTAAAATGATCAAATTCATTAAAGAAGTATAAATATATAAGTAAATTTATCATTGCTTCATTTACAAGCAAGAATATATTATAATTTATTCCTTATATGAAGCAATGGTTGTTAAATAGAATATATTAGTTTCAATTTATTACTAATATTTGATATTGTTTCTTTCTGTATGTTGTTCGAGTTTTCATTCATGACTCTCTTATTCGGAGAAGAGTTATTAAAACACACATTATCATGTTGTAAAAAGTTATGTCACTCCAGTAATACTGTTTATATATTTGATATCTATATTACATTTTAATTACTAATGTGACAACGATTAACCGTGTTATAACGCGAAGTGAAATTAATATTCTTCTGTAATTAAAAACATACTTAGAAAAGTTTTACGCTATTTATTCTCAATAAATGTGAAAAAAAAACTTATTTTTTCTGATCATTTTTTTGCTAAATGTTCCGGGGTCATTTTTTGCGAAATGCTACTTTCTGAGTGAAATTGTCACGTAGCATGCATTCTAAAAAATAATTTTTTTTTAGATCAAGGATCATTTGTGTGGTCCATTTCGAACAATGTCATTTTTAGTGATTTCATGTTCTACAAAGAAATGTTTTCCACGTATTTTTTTTATACCGGATACTATTTACGTCACGAGCTTTTCTTTTCTTTTTTTTGCGCGTTACGTCGATCAATAGCCGGAGAGTCAGGAAAAATTTTAGTATCTATCTCACGCTCGGTACTTCTTCTCTACGCTGTGTAAGAGACATAATGTGGTATCGCTTCCATGCCTGTATTCTCATTATAGGAAATTATCGATCAATGCCGAACTGTACTGTTGCGTATCGCGGTTCGCCTGGCGGGGAATACAGACGCGAGAAGTTAGGTTTCGAAATTGCGTGAGGGTTGAGAGAGCGGATCGTATCGACAAAGGAGGCTATCAATGCAAATGAAGATATTACCACCCGTAACTGTTCTCCACCTGCCAGAGTATTTGATCTCTATACCTTCTTCGAAGTATCCCCGCCGAGGCTTTGGCGTCTTGAAGGCAGCCAAGTTTCTGGTTTATGAAGGGCAACAATTTATATACGCGCGTAAATGCAATTTGAGTACACGTAAATCATCGAAGAGGATACCACTGGTATCTTGTAGGAAAAGAATACAATTATGGAAATAAAAACCAAAAAAATTTGTTTATGACGTAAGAAATAGATATTTTCTTTCTTTATTCTCTCTTTCAAAATTTAATTATGTGTAATATCACTCCGTTGGATTCTCATTTGTTTCTATTGTATTCTTACAGCATGTTAGAATTTGAGCATAGCGTCTTTTGAAACTTTTTACGTGACATTGTAAATTTATAGTAATATACCCTCACGAGAACACTTTAATAATAAGAAATGTATAATTTGGGATTTTGTAAGGATAGTTTTCACGAGCTCATGCAATGCACTATGTGTAAATGATTGTCGACTGGACACATACTGGAGACATGCGAATTATTATATGTAAACTATAATTAGAATCGAATTAAGTATGATTCAATTCGATTCGGATTTGAATTTCTATGATTCGAATCTGAATTATTCGAAAATTTTAAATATAAGATATTCAAATACAATTAATTACATTTTGACTTTTTATAAAATCATATTCAAAATGACTTCATATCCTTTAACAGATATTCTTTTTTTTACAATATAGAAATCTTTTGTTTTGTATAATATAATAATATTTAATTTAACAATAATTATGTTGCTAATTAAAAGTTATATTTCAATGGTTCGATTTGATTTAATTTGATTCGATTCGAATTTGAACAAGGAAATTCGATTTGACGTCAAGAAAATGATTCGTACATCTCTAATATATACACAAATTTTATAAATCTTCTAATTTATATAAAACTTTTTGTAGCTATAGTTTACAAAGAGACAGAGTAATATACATATTACTTAAAACTTTTAACATCATGTTTTTATTTAATTTTAACATATTTTTTCTGAAGATTAATGTTTCTGGCACAAGTTCGCATTATGCAGTTTCGAATACAGTGGGAAGAAACATCCAAAAATAAATCACGGTCTACTAACATCTTATCGTTAACTCTCCCTTGGCTTTAATAAACATGCGAAGCATAAGGATTGGTGAACACGTGTGTACTATGTTGTGATAATTGATCACGCAATGTAGATCAACGTCGATGCTACGCCATATCAAAGGATAGCCGCCGCTCTTTACTGCTTAATTTTCAGGCTCTGAGATATTTATGTAAATGCTATGCAAATTATGTGCATAATCTAGATTGAACGTGTTGAATTTAATCGACTTTATCCAATTAAAGTTAACTTCAACTCGATTTAACTTCATTCGATTAAGAATTAGTAGAAAGACATCGTTGCTAGTGTTGGGAAGATAGATGTCACTTTAAACAAAAACTGTTGTTAAAAATGCTGTTTAATTGTAATACTGTCAAATTATACACGTATTTCGACAATTAAGCAAGTTATAAACTGAAAAAACGATAAATTTTCTGAAGTTTAACAAAGTACTAGCTGTTCCAGCTTGATGCCAGGTTTATGTACATAAAATAAATTTGTTTTATGTAAAAGCACACAGGAAGTAAATCACAAAATTCTTATATCTTTGGTACGAAACGTAATAAGCTATATAATTGATGTGTTCTTTAATATGAATTTTAAACAGTTAATTAAGATCTTACGTGCCGAAAATGCTCGAGGAGTACTTGTATTCACTGTCAATCCATTGATCGTCAAAATTGTTTACTTAATGGTTCACTTCCGGTATACTTGAGTCACTTGGGTACACTTCTAGAGCAGAGTTATTAGATTCGCGGGGATAAAGTAGCTCGACGTCAGCGTGAAATCACGCGATGCTGAATATGCAAAACGTACTAATTAGCGATTCGCTGACGAGAAACTACGCGTACGAATTAAGATACGATAGTAACGTTACTGTCGACGGTCCGGAGGTAAGTGAGCAACAGAAGACATTTTGCATTCGTGTATAATAACGGTGACCCTTACGGATAGTCCTTAGGGCTTCCAGGCCGAGCCCGAGGGAGACCTACCCTTTTTTGCACTGTTGCACATAAAGCTACAAGCAGGTACAGGGTGGAACGCGGCTCCAAACGACCCGTTTTTCATCCTCGAATTTATAACGGTGCTGTTCCCATTCTGCGCCACTTTCCGCCATCTTCTCTCTCGCGCGTTCAGAGTTACTAGCGGTAAAGAGAAGATGGCTCGAATCTGCGGCTTCCTTTTGAGGGCGGTCTCGACAAGAAATCGCACGAAAAAAAAGTACAGGTAACGGATGCTGTTTCTAACATCTATGCGAAACTCTCAGTCTCTTGAATAGCTCACAACGTCTAATCAAGCTAACTTGCATAATTTCTAAATGTGCATGAGTGTACGCCTTAGAATGCATTTTTATTCAAATTAAAATAAATTACTTTTTTGTGTCACCTTTATGTATACTAAAATATCTTGTGATTATGAATAATCTAAAGAATGCGTCACTCATATATATCTTTCATGCCTATTATTATTTCCTAGTATTATTTTGGACCAAAAATATATAGCGTGAAAGAAATATGAGAAACAAATTAGAAAGGTGACACTTTCTGTGACATTTTAGGAGAAAGCATTGTAACTATGCCACAAAAAATTGGATGAAAAAATTCAGGCAACTGCTGCACTATATATAGCAAACTGTTAAACATATTTGGCAAAAAATAATAGTCTCTTCAAAATTTTGGTTGCCATGATTAAATCATGGAAATCTATTGTCATCAACATTAAAATTATAGGAATAAATTTAACGTTAATTTTATTATAAAAGTTTTAAAAATTTTAAGAGATTTAATACACGCAGCTGTATACTTATAATTTAAAAATTTAAATATATGTCAAAAGAATATAATAACACTTATAAGAGTCATTAGATTGTTCATATATGTACCTAAGATTTATTATTATAAAAATATTGTCTATTTCATAATATTTTTGTAGAAATAAATCTTAAGTCTATATATGACATGAATCTGTGTCGCTTCTTATAGTCATTAGAATATTCTTTTGATATTTATAGCCTGAACTTCACATTATTTATTAGTATAAATATATACAAATATTAATTACATAATAATATTAAAAATACGTAATGATATGTAATGAATTGCATCAGTGTGTGTGTGTGTGTGTGTGTGTGTGTGTGTGTGTGTATTTTTATATTCTATATTATATTAAATTTATATTTATTTCATAGTTTTCAATATATGATTCAAATAAACAAGAAATACTTTCAACATTTATGACACTAGGTATTAGTGTATTTTTAGGAAAAAATTGCATTTTAATGTGCATCAAGGGGAATATTATAAATTAAAAGTCTTACACTCTTTTCTTTCTCATTTAATATTTCGTTGGAAATTACGACGAAATAGATGAAGTTCTCAGGAGAATATCACTTTGCTTTAATTTCTAAGCGCCTGTTTTTATAACCATAGCAGGTCAAAATCTTTGAGATAATATCCTCGAAGAAGTAAGACTACACTGTAGTCTGATCTTCGTGTGTGGCCGATCCCTCTTTTTTTTGGTAAAGTCTCTATGCTGACGCGCGGTTGGCAATGTCGGTGTGGATTAACATACTCGATTTCCAGTTCGGCGTTCGACATAAGCCCGGGAAGCCTGTATTGGGCATCGTTCATTAAAGTAATGGGCATGATCTTCGTAACTTTAATGGTAGCTCCACCCTCCCTCCTTCGTTTACGATGTTTCACGTGAAGAGTGGAACGGCGCGCCTCTCTCAAAAATGCTTGGATCATATACGAATTAATTGAAGAATATGTTCAATATATTCTAGCGGTTCATTACTCCGTAAGGTATTCCTCGGCAGTGAATTTACAAACGAGGAACAAGCCTGACGGCCATTATGGCTCACTACACGAGTTTTATTAAACTTGAAGTCTTATATAAATACCGCGTGACTTCTATGATTTTTTTTTATTTACTTGCCGAGGAGTGATATATTTATTCTCTCCGATAATGTTTTATATATTTTTTTAATATACAGAACAAATATGATTCCGGCTCGTTGCCCTTTTGGTAATAATGTCGCCACGTCCATGTCGAACAACATTCCACGCGAGGAATCTAATCCGACTCGTGTCCAATGTTATCTAGCATGCTACAGTGTTGCTTTTCACCGGCGGCTGCCGACATTAATATCACAGTTGCCATTCGTGGACGTATTTCACGATTTTATCGTCATTAATTTATGTGATTTTCTCTTTTTACTTTGCGAGCGCGATTTTCCTCGGGAATCACGGCGTGTCACGCCCCCGCATTTAGCTTCGACTGGATGAGATAGGAGAGGGTAGCTGATGAAAGAGAAAAAGCGGGAAAGACAGAAGAAAAAAGAAAACTGGTAATGTATTTTAAGCGATCGATGTAAACTTGTAGTACGAACTGCTCTTTATAGCCGCACCAGCCGACCCCGCTTGATGGTGCTGCCGGAATGTTTGGAGTTTAGAGCATAATCGTTGCCTCATAAAAGTGCATGATGCGTTTTTAAAGGGTGCTTCTGTGGAGCAATAAACAGGGGAACGTACCACGCTCTACGTGGTAATCTCCGATCTCCGTTACTAGCCCGACAATCACGCTTTACAAGATGGCCTAAGCGGTTGGACGGTACCTCTAACTCGCGATTCATTTTTAACTTATCATGTTAATTAGGAATCTAATAATACTAGAATAGCTTGCTAGTTAGGCGTCCGCCCGATATTTTTGCCTGCAAACAGCTCGTCTTACTCGAGAGATTCTTGAAAACGTGTTTGACGTTTTTAGTATGTCCTCGGAGTATTGCAAATAAATAGGATAACTTTGGTACATACGCAGCGCCGATCGAAAACTTAATTTATCAAGTTATGTATTATGTTTAAGGAAAAAAGAAATTATACCAATAAAAACTTTATACTGTCTATTACTATAAAAAAAAATTTGGAGTACGAAATATTTATTTTCTTATATTTGGAAAAAAATTGGAAAGGACATTATATTTTTAATATATATTATAGTTCCAAGATTATTTCTTAAGCGTAGTCTACAATAGAGACTTAAGCCTTTAGCCGTAAGAAATTGACCAATAATAGTTGATGTATAGAAGAATAATCGATTGTGTTTGGCCAATTTCTTACGGCTTAAGGCTTAAGTCTCTATTGTAGACGACGCTTTACAGAGAGGTGTTTATGACCAAAGTTAATAAGTTATAAGTTATAAGTTATAAAGTTTGAAATATTAATTATGTGATAACATAAGTTTTTGTTGATTACATATTAATATAAAATGTGTTTAAAGTTATTGAAATAACATGATCAACAAAGAAATGGTGATCAACAAAGAAATGGTTTTATCGTTAAATTGTTAATTTCAACATCGAATTAGATAAAAAGTAGGATATCTTAAACTATTCTGTCTTCAAATCATTTATTATCTTATACTGCATCGGATCTTGATCGGTAAATCACAATGTAATGCCAAGGCGTGGCCTCTTCGTCTTCTCCAACCCCCGTGATGCACCCCACCCAGTTCCAGGCGCGGAAAATACACGACATTGCGCTTTCTAAATTCATATTCGACGATAAGTATTCCGTGACTCTTGAAATAAGTGATTGGTCGATGACTGCTGCTCGAATGACTCTAACGCAAAGGGAAGACCGAGGTAGTGAATTGCGTGCTGTCAGATTTCGCGTCGCTATTTTCGAGTATTTGTATGCGAAAGAGGGTAGAAAGGAGGGTAGATAAAAGGGAGGGGCACAAGCAAGTGAGTTGGCGATTTCACTACGCGATCGTTTTATGAGTTATTCCAAGAGAGAAATGTAATTTGTCCCGGACTTTGCGCGAACTGTCCAACTTGAACGATTACGACAGAACATCGGCCAGAAATTTCAAACCCGGCCATCGAAGAATTTCTTATTTGCAAGTCTAACCGCGAAGCAATGTTAAATCAACGCGAAACTCGTTCGGTCTAATCTCCGATATTGGTATGCTCGGGAACAGAACTGAAATTGCATGTCTTACAACATGTTAATTTATGATGAAGAATATTTAATCTCTTTTTTTATACTTTGATGATTCTACGCTTTTCAAATAACATCTATTATAGAGTATACTTTATATTAATCTTAGTCTAACAATTTTCTCTTTCTCTCTCTCTCTCTCAAATATTCTAAATAACATTAAGTTTTTTTATCACAATTTAATAGTAATTTTTATCAAATTTATTATTTAAGATTATTATTAATGTATCTACTATTCTGTGACATATCTAATAAATAAAAAAAAATTCATTAAATTAAAACATTCTAATTTTTTATTAATAATTAAAAAATTAAATTAATGTTTATGTAAATCATTATTTTCTCGATATTTTAAATTAATATAAAATAATATATCTCTGTTAATAATGTATTACTCATATGTTTAATTATAACTAAATTATATCAT
>QKQZ01054660.1:0-24073 GCA_003595255.1 Solenopsis fugax | reverse complement strand
TAATGTTAAATATATATATATATATATATATTTAATATATATTAATTTTATATATATATATATAATCATATCACGCTAGAAATAAAACATGTCCGATTTTAACAATTTATAAATATTATTTGTAGCTAAATGTACCAGTTACGTTTATGTTAGTCGCCATCGATGAAGGCCCAGGTCCTACCATCAAATATCAGTATCCGGAACTGACTAAGCTTCACCAGGTAGTTAGCATGTTAATACGATGTTGCGATGTGTCATCGAAAGTACATTCGAGTCAAACGCCTCGTGCGGAACCCTTACCAAATCCGTATGGAGATCCCGCGTGTCAGTCAGAGTATCTTATGCCCATTCAATCTCAAGCAGCGGAAATATTATTTATACGTACCAGGTAAGAATTAACACGAGTTTTGAATCCTGGAAATGTAATATGAAATTTTCATATAATCTTTAATATTTATTTTTCTGTCGGAATAGTTACATTAAGAAATTGATCGAAGACGCTAATGTGACTGAGGATACGGTTAAACTGTTGCAATACTGTTGTTGGGAAAATCCACATTTGTCGCGAACAGTACTTAGTGAGCTGTTGTGGCAAATAGGATTTGCTTACACCCACGAGTTGAGGCATCATACAGATTTGTTGCTTGCAATACTACTGATGGAGGATTCATGGCAGACGCATCGCGTGCATAATGCACTTAAGGGTAAGTTTGAACAATATGCTCTTTTTCACCTTAATCACTCGTTAGTATTATATAGTGTATAATATGATTATAACTATAGGAGTTCCTGATGAGCGAGAAGGTTTATTTGAAACCATACAAAGAAGTAAAAACCATTATCAGAAAAGGGCTTACCAGTGTATCAAATGTATGGTGCAGCTCTTTAGTAAATGTAGACCGGCGCATCAGCTTTTGCATCACAGTCCAGAATTGAAAAGAAAATGGAGTCACGCTATAGATTGGCTCCATGACGAACTTGACAAAGTAAGTAATGAAAATTGAGTGTTAAGCCATTCAATATTAGAACGATTAGAAATGTTCAATAAATCGTTTTCGCAGAGACCATATGCTTCTACGGCGCCTTATACACACGCGTATAACAATTGGTCACCACCAACACAGTCCAATGATTCCGCAAACGGCTATGTTTTGGAACGTAGCAATAGCGCAAGAAAGACACTAGAGCGAGCATGCGAGTTATGCCCTGACGAAGAACCGGAAGTTGAAGATACAAGTGAAGATTGCGCGGAAGAAGCCGAAAAGTATCAACATACATTTAAATATCAATCCACTAATATCAATCCATCCAAACAATTTGTCTCTTCAAGAGCTAATTATAAAGTCTCTTCAAGAGACTCAAGGCGTAATAACAGAAGCTTAGCATGGGCATCTATGGAGTAAGTCATAACTATAATGTATCTTATCTATACACTTGTGCATCTTTGATCATATAAAAAATGCTTATCTAAATCTTTTGAAAATGAAAGACTGTATACAATTAGAGTTGAGAATGTTATTNGACTGTATACAATTAGAGTTGAGAATGTTATTTTACACTGAGAAAAAAATTACTAAATTTTAGTAAATATTGCTTAGTATATTCTAAGAAAAATATTTACTAATTGTAAATAAATATTTATTTAGTAAAAAGACAATTAAATTTTACTATCGGTTTTCTTTTATTAAGTAAATATTTTCTTGCAAGTACACAAGCAAATTATTTACTAAAATTTAGTAAATTTTTTTTCTCAGTGTATAAAATAACGCATTGCCGTTACGAAGAAACGATTCCTTACTTTTTTATGAAATTTCGATAAATTTTTTAGAATGATCAATTATCTTTATCGCTATTTGATTAATTTAGTAGTAGTTCTCTAGTGATTTAGTTAATCGCAACATGATCCATATTGCACATATTGTATGTTTATAAAGTAACAATAAAATTCGTTACTGTTGCTATTACAGACAAAAAAGTGGCAATTGTTACAAAAAAAGTAATGTAATGATAACGACGTTATGAATACACATAACTTTCTAATTCTAATTACAATTTAAAGTTTACAGATAAATTCTTTATACATATAAGATATTTATTTGTACAAGAGAATTTAATAATAATAATCGTAAATCAATTGTAAATAGTAGAAACAAATTTTTTAGAACGTAAACAAACTAATCTTTAACAATTGCTCTTTCTCTTTTTCAGTTATCCAGATTTTACCGTGATCCAACAAATGCAAGAAGAGCAACAGCCTCAACCAGGACCTTCTCCAGTACATACACCCCACTTAGCGCTTCAAATGCATAATCCACAAAACTGTGAGTCGTCACAAAATACCAGCCAGGATCCATAATGAACGCTGAATACTGACGTTTTACCAAGTTGCTGCCTCAGTGAAACGATTTCGGGATACTTAGATATTACTGCACCAGCAGCTTGGTGGCGAGCGGTAGCAGCATATGTACAGATATAACAAGTGAGGATTTGTTTTTTTAGTGATCATTCTTTAACGAACTCATGCTAATCTCTTAGTTTCACTGTGGGTAGTTACTTTGATAATATGACGTGCTATAAATGTTCGAACTGCAATGTGAAAATGGGAGACGATTCCGACTGAAAAATGAATTAACGCATGCTGGTTGAGGCAATCAATTCTCAACGATAGTTTCTTTCTCCTTAATCTCGACACCATCTATTTGTATCCTCCGACGACTGTTTGGCTTCCAATTCTAGAAATAACGATTTGACAAAAAAAATAAAAATAAAAATATGCTGTCTCTTCTCGAACGATCGATAAAGCTATATTATAGTACAGCTAGGAATTTCATTTGCCTCGATTAATGCATGTGGATTCAAGCTTAGGAATATCGTAAGATTGTATAAATGTATAGCGAGTAGTGTGTTACGGAATCCCGTTCTCTGCCGATTAGAAGACAAAAATATAAACCATAATTTTCCGTATGCCTATGTAAATTTGTTACTAATAAAAGAAACCGAAGGGAAGTTGTCAAATGGAACTTTCTGACGATTGAAAGATACGACTACAAAAAAAAAAGTAAATGAGCTAGTTCTCATTTTATTCAGAGAAAGCACAGTTATCGCGAAAAAAGCTATGTTCTAACATATTTATAAATTATATAGCTATGCTATATATGTATCATAGCTTTTGCTATTTAATCTTTTAACAACAATAAAAAGAATCCTTCTTGTACTTAATAATCTCGAGCATTCTGGAAGAAAGACACTTATCGGCGGCCTGCCGCGCTGCTAAATTTCAACATACGCCAATGATGCCTCCTGTTGTGCTTTCTTTCAGTTCGACCGATTTGAAAGAGTTGTGCCTTCGACATTGTGCGACTCCCATTGTACTTTTAGGTAGATATTTAAGAATCAAGTTGTTGCTTCAAATTTGATTGCTTCGCTTGTTGAGTTGACTATGGGGAAAGGAAAAGAGAAAAGAAATTTAAAGGATTATATCATTGAAAACGCATGGGAGACGACGAGAGATAATTTCGTCGATCAGAGAGATCGATCGGAACGTAATCTCAAAGCCCAAAAACAAGGCCACTTTATTAGTTTATCATGACGCATGTACGCACGTTTAATATAACATCGAGTTGTCGGATGTACGGGCAGCTGCTAATACTGGGACACTGTTCTCATCCGGAGTCTAAATTTTTACGAAAAAAAAGGAATTGAAAAGAGCGGTAGAGTGAGACACAAAGAGGATATGGAGCAAACAAATATTAGTTTGTATCGTTGTATGATACGATTCATCGTTGATAGAGCTGTGGTCTTTTCACAAAAGTTGTGAAAGCGATCATGGCGCACATCGGCAATTACGTAATGGCATATTATGTAATGGAGCAGCATTCTACAGGAGAGAACTCGGACTATGCGACGAACGACCCTCGAATTTAATGAACTGGCCATAGCTCTGACATATTGAATAACGTGTGTTATATATAGATATATTTAAAAAAATAATCTTTAAAAAGGAAAAGAGAAATAAAAAAAGAATCACGTGTGTAACATGGAATAAGCGAGAGCCGTGCGTATACATAAATAAGATTTCGTGCGAAAAACCAACGACTATGTCAAGACACCAGGAAGTAATGACGTATCGATTATTATTGTTCGTATTTATCGAATACCGAGTTAAACAGTGTACCAAATTATATAATAGCTTCTATTGGTTAAATGATAATGGTACCTAATCTTACTCAGACATGTACATATAGACAACCGCTTTTTATATGTGATAAAAAAATTATTATATTCCTATTATACATTGAGATTTAGAGAAACGCTATTGTAAATCCTGGTTTTTGTACACAGATTGTATGCTAAGTTCACTTTTGTTAACTCGAATTGTAGTCTATGATTATTTAATATTTAATTGTATCACTAAATAAGCGTATAATGTATAATACTTGATTTTTTCTGCTCTTTTTTAAATTACTTCTTCGAGAAATATGGATTCACAAAACTGGAAGTGTCATGAATACTAGTGTCATTTATCTTATGCGTGGTAGAAATAAGGGAGACATAGCCGAGCGTGTTATTCTAATTAGTGACAAATAGATCGCCGGAATATCGTTTCTTTTTTTTGCCATCGAATGCAAGGTAGCGCTCGGTGTTGTCGCGCAAGAACGAAAGGTGATATGCAAGGGGCGGTGGAGATTGCGACGGAATGTCATTTTCCTATGCGTAACACAGAGTCACATCAGGGATTAAGATCAGTGCATAATTTCTAATTACGAATGCACTAAATTACGGAGGCACGCAAAAATCGCCTGTGTGAATTCGTCTGCGAGACTCGAAGGGCGAAATGATTGGCGTCGAGGCCTTTCCTCGCGCACGCGAGAATTTGAACCCGTCGAAATTATACCGATTTCCACAACGTTTGTATGTAGCGGAGAGGAGCGTGAGGTAAGAGAAAGGTGTTTCGTGCAGCAACGTTTTTACACGGCACGTATGCGTGTTCCCCCATTCCGTGGAAGGAACCGCTGAACTTATACGCTGTTTAATACATTGCGTACATGTCGGCGGAAGTAGCCATCGCGAGTTTATGTTCGTTTCAGAGTACGAAAATCGTCGGACAAAAAAAAAAAAGGAAAAAATCAAAAGGCAAATGCATGAACTATAACGTGCGTTAATGCACGTGTCGCTTGCGCGTGCATGCGGAGCCGTGAAACCAGAATGTCATATCGTTCTCGAGATCGTATGCAGTTGTAACTCTCGTAAACGTAGCAGAGAGAAGAAGAAAAAGAGGAGGAAGGGAAAGAGAAAAGGATTTATCATCGACGTCTCTTTAGTTCTAATTCTAAAGAATTTTAATTGTATTCAGCGCGAATAACGCTCTAGTCAGTAAAATTACGAATAAACGAAAGGAGATTAACAGCTTTCGTTCATTTAGTACGATCTGCGTGACGTTCTTGAAGCGCCGGCACGACGATGCATTTGCGCGTCTAGCAAGACCAACAACTGGGGATTGTCGTCATCGTCGTCGTCGTCATCATCATCGTCATCATCATCATCATCATCATCATCATAATCATCATTATCATCACCCTCATCTTCATCATCATCATTATCATCATCATTATCTTCGTCGTCGTCGCTGTTTTGTATCAAATAGGCCGCGAATATTTTTGCGGACGCGTACTCCGCATTTTCTCATTTGCCTTTGACGTGCGAAGAGCTCGTCGCTTGTAACTACCTCGATAGGCAGTCAGGGTGTCTACTCCATGCTTTCATTTTGATCCTCGAACAAAATCCCGTCCTGAAGAAGGACGCGATAGCGTGCTTGGTGCTCTACCCATGCTCGATTGTCCTGTTATTAAGAAATGAGGAAACATTAGTATTATGCATTGGTAGAATATTGGCATATGGAGGAAAGTTCCTCATCCTACCTCCGCAGAGGTTGCGAAGGTTCCTTGAACAAGATGAAGGAAAAGGTCATCGCTTCCGCTTTCGACCTATTTTATGCATCATCGCGACCGTTTGATATCGTTTATTTCGTTAGTTAGCGTCTAAGAAACGAACGAGATTTGTCAGATAGGTTACGATTTGGCCGTATCGAACTCACACTTGAGGATCGGGTGCCGTAATTAAACGCGACAGGTCTTGAGTTGGTATTTGGGTCGAGGACTCGGATCCATCAGTTTAATTAATACCGCTTTCGGAACTTCGTAATTTGTCATCGACCCTGATACCATGAGCCTCGGAGTGTGCTCCGCAGATGTAATCCTTACCAAAGTCAGATACCAGAAGCATATTATTTTCTAATAATCCCTTATTCGCTGGTCATATCCGCTGTACATTTACATTTGTGTATCTTTTTTCACGTGGCTCGTAGTTTTTTTTTGGGATGCGAACGTCAATCGAAGAACGATCATACGATGATGATATCATCGATGTTCGGATACCACAACGTACTCCTTTTTACATTAATCTAAAGACGCTAGGTAGTTCGCTTCGAAAGAATGCGCGTATAATTGAAAGCTTTAAGGAGAAGTCTGTAAGAACAAGAGAGTTATATCGAGGAGAAGAGAAAGAGCTCGATCGAGAGACGTGTATAATTCTTTTCAGAAAGTGAAAAGAGTTTTCCCGGAGGAAAAGAGCTAACTTGTTCGCGTAATACACATGTATAATGACGTATATCCTCCCGTCTAAAATCTTTTTTCAGCTTCTAATACGCTTTGCAACACGCGACCTCTGATCTCTAGGGAAGACTACGTTCCATGCGGAAGAGATATGTAATTTGCGTTTGCGCGTATATGTGCGTAAACAGGCTTGTCCTGTTGCATGTACTTAGTTTCTACGCTTTCTTCGCACGAAACCAAATACTAGTGCTTCGCAAAAGAGAAGGCGAAGAAGAGCGATAGAAGAAAACGGAGCAAAAATGTAGGAACGTGACGCGAATGAATTTAGCCGCATAACAGAATCCGAAGTTCCTGGACCGGATCGCGGCGAAAGGACGAAAATTTAGAAGATATTATTTAAGAGCGAGCGCATTATATTAATTGCAATTAAAATGTGCTATTAATTGCTACTAATAGAGCTAGGAAGAATATTTATTTATGCGCGATATAAAACCAAGGAACGTCTGACTTTTACATGGCTGTACAATATTTGCTTCGTCCCTCATCAAGGAAAGAAAGTTGAATTCGAAATCTCTTCGGATGAACGGAGGATATTGCAGTATAAAACCCATTGACAGTAATTAACGAGAGAGTAATTTTATGCGAGGTACAAGATAGAGTATTTGTAAATGTATCCGTAAAGGATTTATGCAGGACTAACATATTGTGCATAAGACGAATGCAACATGCGTGAACATGTGTGTTCGTCATATGAGAATATGATTCATGGGATAACGTCAATTTATTGATAATAGCGTTATTTCCATACGTCCATACGTCGTAGATACGTGATCTTCGAAAAATAAAAGATTTGCCAATACAAAAATCAAAGTAGAATATCTAATCGAAATGTATTCAAGCGAAAAATTAATGATATGAAGCTACGGAGAATGGAAATGAGTAGACAACAAATGCGTCACAGAATGCACTGCATGCGATAACGAGAAAAAAATGTTATCGAGAAACGAAACAAACAGAGATCAACATGAGAAAGAGATAAATATGAAATTAACGTAAACGACACAAATGTCTGGGAGATGTAACAAAAATGCCGAACGGTATCCTCGTTCTTAGACAGTTTATTGAATAATTTTAAATGACATTTAAGTCTCTGTAATGATATTTGGAATACAAAAACAAATAGAAAATGAATTCTGATGTCCGAAGCTACTCTCACCCTCCGTTCGAGTCATTGTAACAGGGGAATGGTAGAGAAAAACGTACACCGAGAGAAAAAATTACTCGATTTAAATAAAAATATGTTATTAGTAATATATACTTTAAACAAGTAATATTCAATTTTATAAATAAATTATTTGAATAGTATTACTAACATATTTATTTGAATCAAGTAATCCCTTTTTCTTATCAATATAGGCTCAAAAAATTTTCAGAAAGATCTGAAAATTTTTTTTGCCCAATCGCTACAAAATATTGCGGATAAAATGGAATACACTTACGTACTTTGATACTATCTCCCGCTGTTAATGTTGTAATATGAAATATTACAGGACTTTTCGAAGCGAATTTTTAGCAGCGAATTTTGAAGGAGAATCGGAAAAAAACGTTGGCGTAAGCGTGTAGAAATTTTTAAATCGTACTATTATCATATCCTGTTATTTTATCAATTAGGATCTCTTACATCCATTTTCAATGTAGATTAACTTTATCTATATATTCTAGTTCCAAGAATTAGAGAAAAATAAAGAGTAAGTTAAACCAAGAATGAAGTTAATCTACATTGATGAAAATGAACATTAATGCTGCTGCAATTGCTCTTAATCATGTTTTTATATTTATTTTGCTTCAATAGTAACTCATAATTTTTAATATTTTGCGACTGTCTCGACAATCAAATGTGTTCGCGCTTGCGAACGTTTTTGCTGGAGCCTCCTTATTTCTCGTCTCACGAATCGTCACACGATGAGACGTAAGGACGAGTGTTTTCGAATAACAAAATCGCAATGCTCGCGTAAAGTCCTTCTTGATTTCGTCCTCGTGTACTTCCCGGATTTTCATGGTTCTGGATATACGCGAACGATTCGAAAGATTCGGAAATATGCGAAATATTAGAATTTAAATAATCCTAAAGTAGGAACTAAGAGACTGGGGATGTGCTAGGAAAGATTTGGAATCTTTCGGTCCTTCGGCCGTCATACCGATGTCTAACTATTATACTGTCAGAGAGGAGTGATCTGGCAGAGAGGAGAGAGAGGCGAGGATAGCGAGATACAGATTTGCCGTCGACGTGCTGGAATTCTATGAGCAAAAAAAGAGAATATACAAAAAACAGAAGCGCTCAGGTCGCCCCACGCGCTACATATCCGTTTAAATGGCGCATTTATGCAGGCATTTTTCATTTAAAACTCGTAAAAACCGATTCGCCAACCGATCCTGCGACCCTTCCCACGCCGCCGACCCGCGCGATTATTTATGGTCCCTCGCAGACTCTCTTTCGATATACATATTATATATATAAATATATAAATATAAGTATAATTACTATAAGATTGTATATTCTTAATTAGATGCAACGTGCTGGCGTGCGCGCGCGCGCACGCGCGGTCGCTGAGGTGATTTGAGATAAAATGAAAACTGCACACACACACACACACACACATACACACACATACACACATACACACACAAACACACACACATATACAAAAATATAGGTACGCACGGGGGGGTTGCGGGCGACGGTTTGCCAATTTTCGCGGGGGGCTTTCTCTTACGAACGGGCGACACCCGCGCGTCCTGCGTGTTACGCAGTAAGGAGACCTCTGCCGCCTCCGGAATCTTTTGTGTATTATTTCTAACAGAATGTAATAAAGTAAAGTTTAAACAGACGATAGTTTTCTCTTTCTTCCTAAAAATTAATATATTGTAGTAAGGAAGTTGAATAAGGCCCAGCACAAGGTCCACTTTTAAATTTACTTTAAAATGTTTTGTGTCTAGAGTCCAGAATATATATGCTTAGGTGTATCGTATGAAGTAGGTAAAGAGAGGCTGTGGGAATTAAAACCAGCAGCAACATATTTATTTAGTGCAAACTTCTGACGATGTGGCTTTTATAAAAATTCGCTGCAATGTTTATTAAGTATACGTTATTTTATGGTTTATTACATGTTATATTATTCAACTTCCTAACTACAGAAAAAAACAAATATATATGTACCGATTTTTTGAAATAAGTATACCTACTTTTTTATAAATAATGTACTTATTAAATAAGGCCCATACGTTTCTTGTTATAGCCATTGTGATTTGTTTGTTATGTGTGTAGCAAGAGGTTAACGAAGACGTTTTTCAATGCTGTTAACTTTTGCTAAAATTGCACTCAAATGACCAAGAATTTTCAAAAGTTAGAAAAATAATTATATAGACAAAATTAAAGATAATTGTGATGTTTAATAGTAAAGTAGACTTAAGAGATTTCGTTTTTGTGATTAATAATCATTTTAAAAGTAATTTGGAAGTTAATATTTAATTTCTTTATTCCAATTTATTTTTTATTCAAGCCTTATTAAAAAGACAAGCATTTAATAAGGTCCAATATCAGAGTTAAAAGAATTTCTTTTTGTTTATTTACAAATATTCTAAATGAAAGATATTTTCATTTTTGTGAGTGATTGAAATAAACATTTTATTCTCACTTCGTTTATTTTAATATCTCCATAAATAGAGTTTATAAAAAATAAAATAAGTTAGATGGGCTCATGCACCTTACATTTGATGCAGAAATAGTACTAAGGTACTAAAATATAATATCTTGTTTATATTTTAGCGATGTTTGTCTTCTTTAAAGTAGTATAACTAAAAATGTAAAAATTTTACAGTTTATTGTTACATTTGAATATCTGTGTCATAATGCGTTTGCAAAGTTTATGTTCTGTCAAATTCTACTTGATTTAAATTCATCTGTCGACAAGATTTGTAATAGATAATTTGTAAAATTTGTAACATTTTAACAAATATAACTATCTGAGTATCGTTAAAATAGTTACAGCATATACAGATACAAATAGGTACAGCATATTTTATTAACAGATTTTCTACGGAAAGAGTGGTTTTTATAAATTTAGCTAGATACAGATCTGAAAATAATTTTGTTGGGCTATCAAAATAATTATGAAAGATAATCAAGCATAATAAGTAAAGCTGCAAGAAATTTTGACACTCTAGCTTGGTCATCCTACGATAATTATTGATCTAATAAAATTATTTTCAGATCTATATTCAGCTAAATTTTTAAATATTTTACTAAAACCATTCTTTCCATGCATTATATTCCTGTTAGCATTCTGTTGACAAAATTTATAACAGACACTTTGTAAAATCTGTTTTTAACTAATCTAACTATTTGGGTAAGTTTTCACCAGTAACACAAATTGAAACATTTAAAAATAAAATCCATTGAGCCACTTGTTTGTGACAACTGTTGCCACAACGACAAATATTGTTCGAGAGGATAGAGTTTCTTTACTTATTCTACATTTAAAATAGTACATCGCGTTTCAGAAACACATAATATCAAGTAGTTTCTATCGACTTCAATTATATAATTACATTATATATTACATAGTAATCTGTTAAATACGAAAAATGTATAATGGCACGGAAAAGTAGAATTCGTTGAAACTACCGAAAATGTACCTTAGGATAACGTAGATTGTGAATGTTTGTTGAATGTTATCAATTCATCCTTCATAAGAAGACAGTTGATATATTCATCGCATCGTCGCGGAGAAAGATAAAAAAAATTTGTGTTATTAAGAGCAAACTGTTTTATCTGTTACACTAAATTTCTATCATCGTGTTATCACCGAGAATTTACTCAAGAACAGTCAGTCGTTTGTTAACAGTCGAGACGAGCAGAAGTGGACGACGAGTCATTCGGAAGGTAAGTTTATTTTCTTATTCAAATATGCAATTTTTTCTAATATTTTATCTATTTCTTTTAAAGATAACACTATCCGTGCCACTGTATATTATGTTTTAAATAGAAAAAAAACAATTGATTTTATTATTTTATTAAACCATGTGTCCACGAATTTCTCTCAATCTGTTTTTATTAAAATCGTTACTTGCAGTATATAATCAAATTTTGTAATGAAGGCTATTACTATAGAGCGTTTACGAAGCGGAATATTATGTATAATTGAATTAATAGAACTTAAAAATGAACTTCTTTTAACAGAGTAAATTACGGATCAAACTTTGAATTTTAAAATCGTAGCTATCTAGCAAATATGACGTGAATTAATAGCGCCAAAATTTTATAACATTAAGTGTCTCACAATGTGCATTTTTTTTTTCATTTTAATGTCGTCTTAATTACGCTCCATTATTACGTCTATATACCGTCCAAATATATAGTGATGTAATTTACATAACTTAAATTAGATCACATTATATAGCTTGTTACACATAATTTATATATAAAAGATAGAGGACTCAATATATACATTTAATGTCATGTTCACAAACGAATAATAGAGAAACTATTCCGCATGTATAAATCAGTAAAAACTTCATGTTCACTCTTCTTCTTAGTTTTATTACAAATTTTCTTAAGCTTAATTTTCAAAATAAATTAAATAGAATAATATTTTTGTTGCAGATTGCAATAATTTTTAACGCGATAAGATGACAGCATACGTTTGTGTCGAGGACTATGAGAAATATGCTCTGGAACATTTACCTGCGTCTGTGAAAGATTATTATAAAAGCGGAGCAGGAGAAGAATATAGCGTAAAATGGAATAGAGAGGCTTTCAAAAAGTAAATCTATGTATCTAATTTAAAAGTAAAGAAGTAGAATTGTATGTGTATGTATGAGAAAGAGAAAGAATGGGAAATAAGAAATGGTTATATGTTCGATATGAAATATTTGAATTAGAAGGATATGTTACAATTTTTCTAAATATTTATATTGTATAAATATGATTTCTTAAATAAATTTATGTAGCTGAAAAATGGAATATATGTATACTTTTCATATAGGTTGACAATTAAAAATGCGATTCAGTTCTTGATCATTTTTAATATTCTTGCAGTTACAGAATACGTCCTAGATTCTTGCGAAATGTATCCAAAAGAGATTTAAGCACGACAGTGTTGGGTCATAAAATCTCAATGCCCTTAGGAGTCGCGCCTACAGCAATGCAACGTATGGCACATCCCGATGGCGAGTGCGCCAATGCAAAAGGTGAGTAGACGCTTCGCAAAATATTTCTGAGATACCACAGTGAAAGATTGACGTCTGGGATTGTTGATCGATCAGAACTACAACTTTATTGCATACTGTACTTTTATCATTAGATTGATACTTACGTTTATTGTAAAATATATTTATAGTATATACATAAGAATTTTTTTAAATACAAACATGTATTAAATCATATAAATATGCTATAAAAATAGTAATAATCAAAGATTAGCCCAGACACACCAACGATCACAGACAGTTAACAATACTTTTCTAACATTCATTTACCATTCCATAATTATCAAAAATCCGCATTCAAACACAAACGAATATACTGTAAAAAATTAACGCTTTAAATGTATTAATTTGTTGTTACAATAATTACTTAACGATTGCTCTACTATCAATTTTGATCTTTCAAGTATATCGCAGAATAACTTTCAATAAGAAGCAATTTATACATATCTAATTGTGGTATACAACAGATTTAAAAAAAAATCACAATAAATATATCTTTAGTTTTTCTTTATAATTAAAAATGTATTTTGAGAACAAAAGTTATATTATGTTGAAAGATACTACTATATATTATGTTGAAAGAACTACAATATATTTAAAAAATGCATGTTTGTTATTCATTTTATAGTTTGCTATATTATATAATATCTGCGTATTATCAGAAAAAATATATGTTTATATTTAAAGTTATTTTATAATTTACTCACATAATGAACTGAAAATGGAAAGTGATTTAATACATCTTTTTTTGTCACTGGTTTTTTTTAAAAATAATTTAATTTCATAAAGAGAAAAAGAGTAATTTATAATACTTATTTATACATGTATAGATTAGTGGTAATGGAATGAATCATTAAAACTCTTATATGTCACATAAGTTATTATAAACTATTTTTTTTAGATATTATTAAAGATTGTAAAGAAAATCTTTTTAATATTTATAAAAGAAACTTTTATGCGACATATAAAAAGATAAGAATCTTACAAAAAATTTTTATAATTATATTTCTACATTTTATAATTATATATTTCTAATAATTAAAAAAAATAGTTTGTAATACTTTATACGGTACACTGTGTAAATCGTATTCGCGATAGAATGTCTATAACTCCATTAAAAAAAAAGTTCCGCTTTAATAAGAAAAAAATTTACATTATAATACAAATAAAAGATATCAGTCCTGCTTCGTATAAGCAGCATTTTAAAAAGTTATATTTATCGTAATATTAATTTGAGCGAAAGGTGAAACTTAAATGCTAAGATCATTATCGTACCGTACTCCTACGTATGGCTATGTGATGTAAGGCACGATAGAGCGCTTATGCGATATGTATAGATACATCCGCTGATATAAAGACTGCTTACAAAGTGTTTACTCATATTTTGTAACAGAAATCCCGGATTTTTCAGGAATTTTATTCACAATTCTAGATAGGATTAGAGAATATTATAAATTTGAAATAAATGTATTTTATTATGTCTTTTAATGTTCCTTAATCATACAATCACAAAGGAAAGCCACTTGAGTTTTGAATATTAAATTTGAAAAAAATATTAAAAAGAAATAATACTAATAATAATAATAATAATAATAACGAACTAAATATGGCATATAACGATTTATCTATAAAACATGAATCTAACCCATTGGAAGAGACACAATTCAAAAGGTAATTAAACGCATAATATCATTTAAAACAATGTATTATTTTCTATTATCACTAATTTTTGTGCCATATTTATTGCTAATTGATTTTTGAATTATCAAGATAAAATAATCACAGAAATAATTTTGTCAGAAAGAGACAGAATTACAATTTAAAAGTAAAATTCCAAACATTTTCTTGAGTATCAATAAAATCCCATGAAGATCCATGTGATTTTCAAGAGTAAAAAATTAATTCCCTGAAAATTCCAGGTATTCCCAATTTTTCTCGACAGTAAACATCCTGGCTTGTTATCCAGTCTGCATATCCAAGGAACGAAAATTTCGCCTTACGCTACGTGCAAAATTATTCGGGTTGCGCGTTCATCGAGTCTTATTCTTCATTAATTATTAACACAATATGCAGTATGTTGCTCAAATTGGAATTTGCGATGACTAGTAACCAGGAATAAAGGAATTCTCTTTAGATTTCTATAACGAATAGGAATTCGGCGCGAGCCTACTGTTCAAGAGATTATGGCAGTATGAGGGAAGAAAGTTCACTTCAGCTTGGGTCCTATGTTCTCCCAATTATTAATCGCCTTCATGTTAACTTGCTCTATCCGCCATTTCTGAGTGAGTGACGATTTATCGCATACAGTTAAAAACACCCTCTTACTGCCCGGATCAGTGTCCAGACACCTCGACGAATAACCATGCTGCAGCCATTGCTTTTCGACATCGTAACGCCACAACTGATTGCCCTGTTTCCCGTGACAAGGATACAGGCTCACCGGTGCTTTCTCCTCGCCTCTGGACACATCCAAGCAATCTGTGCGATCTTTCGGTCTGATGTCTTTATGCCAAGTCAGCCGGAACTCCTGCTCACCCAACACTTTCGGATCGTCTTTCATGCATGTGTCCATCACGACAAGCTCGTCTCTCTTTCGTTTCTTCGAGTCCAAACATAGTTCAGTCGCGCCCATGTTCCTGATCTCCCCGAAAGCGAAGTCGTCCGGCTCAATGGGCGGATACACTTCCACCAGATCGAAAGCTATGTTCTTCATGAACCAATTAAATGGTTTGCAGTGTAATTTCGTGCGCAAGGCCTTCTGCTCTGACAAATCACCCGGATCCAACGTCCGTAAATGCGGTCGCCTCTTGTAGATGTATTCCGCGTACTCGTCCATCCATACCTCGGCGACTCTCTTGTAGTTTTTTCCCAAGAAGTCGCCGCGGCCGGGATTAGGGAACGGCGGGAATTTACGATAGATATGACCGACTCTGGAGCATGGCGCGTCGTACATTTGACCGCCGCACTGCCAGATCTTGAAGGATAGCTCGTATTGCTCGCCACCCCATATGTCCAAGCCTGGATCGTAACCACCCAATTCCCAAAAGAATTTGGCGCTGATCGCAAATAGACCGCCCGCCATTATAGGACTCTTGAACGGCTCTGCAGGTCTCTTCAGATCTTCCGGGAGTAATGGAAGCCGCTTGTAATACAACTCCCAGTCGAACGCCCCTCGAGCGCCTTCGTCTTGCGCCCTATATTCAAAAGTCTCGTAAGCTATCACATCAATGAACGGACAAACACAAGTTTTGTAGTCTCGCGCGATGGGTTCTAATAACGGAGGCAGCCAATTTACATTAGCTTCACTGTGTGAGTCCAGGAACACAAGAACCTTCGCTCTCGCCTTCTTCGCGCCCGCGAGTCGGCCTCTGATCAATCCCGAACGTTTTGGCAATCGCACGATTAACACCTTCGGCAAGTGCTGGGCAACATAATCGTCTAACTTCTTTTTTAATTCGACTTTCGTGCTGGCATCGTCGACCAATATGATTTCTTCTAAAAGCGAAGGCGGCGAGCGGTTAACCACGCTCCAGCAAGTTCGCAGCAGCGTGCTGAAATGCTCGTTGTGGAAAGACACTATCACAGAAACGGGATCCAAGTTCTTCAAGTATTGCTTCTTCCTACAATCTGGATGGCGAATGTCAGGCACTGAACGATTCACTGAGATCTCATCGCTGAGAGCTGCATTGAATCCATTTACTTGATACAATTTTTCCTTTCGCACATCGAGGGATGGGGAAAGAAAAGCTGGTCTGCCGTGTTCTCCCATCCCCGTTCGTCTCTCTTCTTCTTCAATCTTCTTATAATCATGCCAATCGATTTTGTCGTCCATATCCTGCAAAATATATTAAAATTAGTAATCAGAGAAGCAAAATGGCTCTTTTTTGCTGAGTTGTCCAGAAAAATCCAGTTGAATAAATTATAAAAGCTACGTATAAAAGTAATTAAAGTGACCAAATACTTTAATTGACTGTTTTATTTTGTTCCACCAAGTAACTGAGAATTACATGACTCTTCACTTTTTTTTTAGTCATGCTTCTGCACAATGATGATTTCTGGAATACCTCTGGATTTATACAATATTTGTTGTTAAGCCTTAGACGATTTTCATCTTGAAAATTCATCTTCACCAACTAAAATCAAATAACTGAAGCACATTGTAAAAGGTTTTATATATTTAATCGTTTTTAGAAAAAACCAGCTTTTGCCGATTTTTTTCGAAAAATACCGATAAAAATTGATTTTTATCATTTCATGAATTTTATCCAAAAATGTGGAATTTTGCCAAACCTGCTTATTCGTTGCAAACTTGCTTATGGAGATACTTGCAGAGATGACTTTTGAAAAATAAATCTCACAATCAGTTTTTCATATTAAATAATACTATTATCATGTTAAAAAAAAAACGATCGACGGGTGATCTGTGGGAATATATGAGTGAGAAATCAGAAATCAACGAATACCATCTTTTGCGATCATAGAAAACAATAACGAGCTGACTTGGGCATGCAATCGCCTTGGTACATTCCTGATCGCTAAGAATGCAAGAGAGATGCAACTAAAACTCGTTTCCTAACTGTTGTATGCATATGAGGAAAGTAGGTTTTTAAGTATGTATAGGTATAAGAGAGTTACTCATAATATCCGGTATGATATGACTAATACTTTGAGTGCTGATGCTATGAATGATCCGCGTATTTATTATAAACACGATTATCCAAGTAAGCGTCCCTTTACCGCATCAGCAGGAAATTAAACTCAACGAAGTTACAACGGGGTTGAAATTCTCCTTGCTCGACGACTGGCGCGAAATCTATCCTGTCGCGACTTTTTTCCCTGAATAAAACTTGTTGAAATGTCATACTGATTTCCATTCATACCTTCGTAAGCAAAATGTCAACAGTATGCTAGCAATTTGTTACAATTAGATTTATGCAGAATATTATGGAAAATTAGCATCAACTCAGTTTGCATTAAGCTTGTGTTCTATCAGCAGAACCTGCCGACATAATCTGACAGCAGATTACCATCAGAAATCGAGCAAATCTATCATTTTTTGACCTTCCAAATAGAACATATGGTTTAAATTTTAAATTGATTACAGCAGATTCTTTTTTATTTCTGCAGTTAATCCATTATTATATTCTATTAACAGATTTTGTTTCTATGAAACAGCATTGTATAAACAAAATTTGTTTATCTGGGTATTATTTAAATAATTACGAAATGTATTTTGCAGTCAATCAGCCATCATAATTTATTAACTGATTTTGTTATCAGGCTGTCCACTCAAATTTTGTAAAAGAATTCCGTGAAAATTCTCGATTTTTCCAAGAATTTTATTCAAAATTCCAGATAAGATTATAGAATTTGTTAATGCAGCTTTGAAATAAATTTATTTTATATCTTTTAATGTGTTTCTTAATCATAAAAAGAAGTCACTTGAATTTTAAATATAAAATTTGAAAAAGTACTAAAAAGAAATAATGTAAGCTAAATGGCATATAATAATTTGTCCGCAATAATTTATCTTAATTAACTAAAAGTACAGAATACGAAACATGCATTAAAGAGAAGTCTTGTTGCATTAATTAGAAATCTGGTAGATATACACATGTTCAAAAATGGACGAATCAGAAATAACGTAGGAATTATCAGATGTAGTAAAGTTTATGTAAACAATAACATGTGGACCATCGAAAATTTCAATTTCATCAGAAAGAGTGAAAATTATATTCCGTTTTATAATTTTTAACATTACATATTTTTATTTTATCAATACTAAAGTCAGATATATTAACAATCTTATAATTTAGATACTTTTTTCTATACACTTAGATCTCTTTTTACGCGGTGGATGCATATCGTACAAAAAAAGTGTAAAAATTAATTCGCAACAAAGTGTAAAACTTGTGTTAAAGAAATGCAAAGTATATAAAAACTAATTTAAAATATAAAAATTCACTGAAAATATTTTATTTAATAAACAAAAAAAGTTAATGTGTTAAGGAAAATAAAAAAAGATTTTTAAATCAATATTTTATTCATCGTCATGTTAAAAAACCATGTGAATGTGAATAAAATGTGTAAAAAAACCGTGTAAAAAAATACAGTAAAAAAAATCGTGTAAAAAAAAATACAGTAAAAAGAAATCCAAGTATATACTTTTTTCTATATTTAACTTCCTAATCAGCAGACAATGTTTTTTAAATGTTCATTCTTCATTATAACGTTTTTTAAATATTCAAAAAACATTGTTTGCTGATTCAGTTATAGTAATTTACATTGCTTGTAGTGTCGTGAAAAAAATTCTTGTAAACACAATGTAAATAATATGTAAATAATCCATGTAGACATAATCTTAAAATGTACGGCGCAACCTTGATTTGAGTATCATTTAAATGTTATAAAATTGCAGCTTGATTTTTTCAAACAATCATATTCTATTAACAGATTTTCTTGCTTCTATTGACATTTTACAAAAAAACTACTTGGATATTATTTAAATAGTTACAAAATAATTTGGCAATCAATTAGCCATCACATTTTATTAACTAGTTTATATTTCTGTTAGTAATTTGCCAACAAAATTTGCAGACACGTTGCAAAATCTGTTTCCAATGTGGCTATCTGAATATCATTTTAATGCTTGTGAAGTGACATATTCTACAATATGTACATTAACAGATTCTGTTGGCACTCTGTTTATAATTGATACTTTACAAAATCTGTTTTTGATAGACTTGGCTATCAAAGTATCATTTAATCCTACTGTTCTGTTCAGATTTATTTGATCCAAAACATATTTTATTCTTTTACTAACATTTAAAAAAAAAACTCTGACATATTTTGATGATTTCATCTATAAAGATCTTTTCTTTGTAAAAATGTTTAGCTTTTATTTTTTTAAACTGATCACATTGACCCAAACATATTATACGATATGATCATATAGTAAATTGGAACATAACAGCAAGATTAATTATGGAACAGTTGATTCTGCAATCAAACTGCCATTATATTCTGTTGACAGATCTTTGTTTTTTTTAGCTGAAATTCTTGCATAATTCAACTTTTCTCTTTTTTTCCAACGAGAAATGAAAGATGAGCCGTGTAAGAATTAAAATAAATAAATAAATAAATAAGAATTTTTATTACGTCTTTGCTGGGAGTCTGTCGATACAAAATTGATAGCAGACACACCTTACCAGTCTGTTTACAACCTCATCGGACTCGTGCCTTTAATCGACATATAACGTCCATTTTATCGTGATTCCTCGACGCAGAGGACTTCGCAACTTGACGGAGTCGTACACGACTTCCCGTTCATACCTGATGCGAACGCTCGTCGTTCCCTCGATTGCCGTCATCCCTAAGGTCGACGGCGACCGCCGCCAGGGTGTCGAGCGATGTCGAGATCCGATGGCTGGGCGGCGATCGCGCGTAGCGGAACACCACGACGGTCAGGAACACGGTGAACGCCGCCAGAAGGAGGAACTTGACCAGGCTGATCACGTTACGCCTCATCTTCGCGAGAGGACCATGTTTCGCGCCGGCCTCCCTCACGACGACTTAACCTCAATTCTAACCTCGTCGCACGTCGTACGTGGCAAACGCAGGCGGACCTCGCGGCACGAATAGACGGATGCGTCGTCCGTCATCGCCGCTGTGTGGCGGCCAGGAAATGCTCTCGAGATATGCACGTCGATTCCCGCCTGGTGAATGATAAAGAATTGACGCAACGGCAAGCTATGCGACACGCGCGACTGCCGCCCGCCGCGTGATCGGCGTGATGACTGTTTGACTTGGTTTGACTGATATATCAGGATGGAAAGGTGGGAGACTCTTCGCGAGAGAAACCTCATTAAGGAAACTCGTTTTCTATCGGTTCCGCCCGCGTGATCCCACCTGCTTCTCATCTTTTTACCGTCCATGCGAACTTATAATAGTCCTTATCGATCAGCATCGATTATAAGACCTCTGTCCTTATACACAAACGTATTTTAAATAAGAAATAAGAATGTGAATTTTTTAAGGAAGTGATTTATGCATGGACAACTCTTTCGGTCTAAAGGTGACTCCGATTAGACAACAGAATCGTTCAAAGCATAATTTTTAAAGGGATCTTGCTATTAGTTTTTATTTTTCTACCTTCTTTTAGGTTTTTTTTTTTAGAAAAAGAAAAAGAGTTCTCTTTCTGTTACTTGAAACTTGGTACTTATGTTCTTTGAAACATAAATGTTTCTTAGAAAATTTTTTCAAATATTAGGAAATAAGATTGGCAATTATTTTCAAATCTATATTAATGTGTTAAAAGGTATTGACTCACTCTTACTATGATTCAAGAGCTAAATTATCTGAAACAAAAAATTAAAAGGAGCTCTTAATCTATATAAATATTCCCAGGTAGCAAGCTGATGTATAATTATATTTATCAATATTAATCATTGCTTACTTAATTGGCGATTAATTCAATCAACAAAATTGCTCGCAGTACAATTTTTCATTATATTAATCTAATCTTTTCCCCCGTATACGTTAAGCAATGAAAAATTAATGATTGTCATGTTAGCAAAATACTGATGTGCATATACTGTTTGATAAACTAATGTTCGACATCAACTTAATATGCGTTTAATTTAATCGGAAGAATTATTTGCAAAATTTCTAGCTAAATAATTCATTGTTCCTCTAATATCTCATCTTTTTTCCATGTCTTAAGCAATAAAAATTAATAATCCTATTCACGTTAAAAAAATACGAAAAACGCGTTTAACTGAATATAATGTTTATTAAAAAATTAATACTCTGTTATGTTAAATCTCAGGGTGGATCCAAACACGCAGGACAAAAATCTGATCAATTAAATTCATTGCATTTGAAAATTGTTTTTAGAATCAAATTTTCAAGAGAGTATTTTTGATTAAAATTATGAATTTGTTAATTCGATAAAATTTTGTTAATCCGTTTTAACATATATTAGCCTATTTTAGTTTTCGATAATTTACTGTACTACACTGCGCCCTACGTTTTCTATTATTGAAATTATAACGTCAGTTAAATTCACTATTTCTAATATTAGTATTAGTTGCTAAACCTCGATTTCATCTACACGATTACATCATGCGACCTGTTTCAGCAACACGCATAACTGTCATTACTATTTGTAACACTTGTAGCAGATGTTTTTCTGAAAGATATGTATGAAAGTTATAATTGTACGCTTCTTTTTGCGTTGTATTGTTTTCATCACGCCCTTATTTGTACTAAAAAAAACGTAGTTTCGAAATGCTATGTAATTTTTTAATTAACTCTTATAATTTTTTATCAATTTAGAATCATACGTACAAATTATACACTGAGAAAAAAAAACTGTTAACTGAACTAAATACGTTTAGTTGCATATGAATTACTTAGTTCAAATGTTAATTTATTTGAGTCAAATACACGGTAGTAATTCGAATGAATATCTCGTAGTTTCTCGAAATGACATTTCTTTGAATTAACAAATGTTTGCTTGACAGCCCGTGACCGCCGCATTTAGTTGAATGAACTAATATTTTTTTAAGTCAACAAATTTTTTTTCTCAGTGTATGTACATCAAATTGTTGGTATGTTCAATAATACACGTCGAAACGTTCAATAATATTGACTATTTTATTAACACGTCTAATAAATACACGTCGATGTATTATTTTTTTAACATAGATAGAATCATTAATGTTTTAATGTTTAACATACGAAAGAATATTAAATTGAGATCAATGGATTAAGTATGTCGCTCATTTGCTATAACGATTAACTCAAAAATGCTAATTTTTGAATTATGTGTGTAAGAAAAGAACAGTTATTTAAAGTTCTTATTATTGGTAGAACGACATAATTAAGCTTCTAAAATTAAAAAATGAGAAAATAAGAAAAAAAATTTGCATCAAGAGTATAAGTTAAAAAGGGTTGTTTTTAAGAGTTCATTTTTATAATTAAGAGAGAATTCAGTACACTGAATAAGAACTAATGATACTTTTATTTCTGTACACTCAAACATTACCAAAATCGCATTTAGAAATATTTTCATAATTTTATGATTCAAAGTTTTAATGATTCAAAACATTCGAACTTATTTTTTAGAAAACCTTTTTTGAGTTACGTCGTAGCAATATAGTAAGATTTTAATGAGTCTGCTGGTTAAATTAATCGATTAAAAATATTCGAGAATATCCTGGCGGAAAAAATTCTACAAAGTTCTACATGTATCAAAATGCAACACTAAAATTGAAACACTTATTAATTTTAATAGTTAAATACATATGTCTAAGAAAAAATAAACATTTTTATAAAAAAGTAAATATTTCTATGAAAAAACTAATAATTTCTATAAATTTCTATTTTTAGTAGAACTTTGTAATTATTCATAGAAATTTTTTTTCGGAGTAAGCTATTTAGAAATGTGTAGAATGTTGTAGTTTGACGTAGTTTTACTAAGAAATTTGTAGAAATCGCACAACAAAAATACAAAAATTTGCAAAAATTTTTAAGTACTCCAATTCTAACATTTTCATGTGTATTTTTGTAGCACTTTCTTAATTTGTGTAGAATTTTGTAAAATTTTTTTCTGCCAAGGTATCTTTCAATGTATAAACATATTATTGTTTAAATTATTCTTTTACTAGTTTTATTTATGTTTTTGTTGCTTTTATCTGCTATTCACAGCTGCTCAGGCGGCAGAAACGATCTTCATTCTTTCAACGATAGCCACGAGCAGTATAGAGGAAGTGGCGGAAGCTGCACCAAAGGGTATAAAATGGTTCCAGCTCTATATTTATACTGACAGGAATGTTACCTTAAATTTGATAAGACGTGCCGAACGTGCTGGTTTCAAAGCGATAGTTCTCACCATCGATGCGCCATATTTTGGCGATAGACGCGCTGATTTGAGAAATAAATTCGCATTGCCTAACCATTTGAGGTATGCGCATCCAAAAATATGTAGAAAGTACGTTGTGTTTTCACATAAATGATGTTCTCTATTTGATTTATTTAGAAAATATTGAATGTAAATATATATAAAAAAATTACGTAAAAAAATTACTATATCTATTATATGTAGATGAGTAGCACGAGTTAGTAAATTGCCACTAACTTTAAAGAATTTGTAAGTTTTGTGCTTAGAATTCTAAAAAAAAAAAAAAAAAAAA
>QKQZ01054659.1:0-36181 GCA_003595255.1 Solenopsis fugax | reverse complement strand
TTCAATAATATTTCACACTAATAAACAGTCAATCTCAGGCAATTTCTGCTATAGTAATTTACACCTCCACTCTTTAAAAACAAAAATTACATTCTGAGGCATCGCACCTAGACGCTCGTCTAGGACGTAACAAAGACAATATTTAAATATATTTGTTAAACACATTTATTCAACCACATATGTGCCACTACGAACTTTTGTTCCAACACAATAGCAAAGTATTAAAATAATTGAACTAGTTCTATTGTAATATAAAAATTCTTATTAAATATTATTTTAAACTATCAAAATTTTAATAACACAAAAACTGTACTAAACTTGAATTAGTGCCGGTAAAATTTATCCGCAGTAGCACTCTAGGGTTAAACTATACTTTTATATTCTAAAAATTCCAAGAAATGTTAATTAAGAGGACAATATATAACATTATATTTTCGATAATAACTGTAAAAGGAGAGAGAGAAAATTATTGAAATATAATTAGTGATAAAATTCTTGAAATAAACACACAGTTTTAAATTCCACTATTTTTGAATTATGATACATCATAAATTGTATCATACACTAGATCATGTACTGCGACGTGTATGGGCAGATTATAAACGCGTTGTGATTTAATAACGGGCGTATACCACATCTTCATACTGCATTCCGCGCGTTGGGGAAAAAACAAATGAGTCGCGACGCACCTGTTTTTCAATTAATACCGCAATCACATGCTAATTAAACAAAGAAAATCGTACAGTTAGCAATCATGGCATCGACGTGGTCGACCCGATTGAGAAAAATAGCATCCACTCTGTAATAATGAAATTGCCAACAGACCGCGCGCACTCAGTTCTTGTAGCCTGTGAATAATTTATGAGTGTCATCGATGCTGCGATAAAAATCGCTGTACCAGCAATATCGCTATCAAAGCTATTATTTAACTTTTAAGGTCATCATTATAAATTAATTGCAGTTACAATATGCAATGCTTCAACTTTTTTCGTTTTTCTTTTTGTCGCAATTGGTAAGTAATTCTGTTCATTACTATATAACGATTATTCAGAGAATAATGTAACATAAAGTATCAAATATTCAGTAATTCGTCGTACAACAGTAAAGAAAATGTTCTTGTTTATTTCTATTTAAAGTTCTTGTTTATTTCTATTGATAAGATAAATGTGTAAAGTAATTAATATTCTATCATTATTTTATTATATTATTCCATAATAATTGTCAATATCTATAAATATCACTAAATAAAAATAGGCGAAAAAGTCCTTAAAAAAGTTATAAGTTATTGGCTAAATAAATCATACAATACTTTTCTTTTAAAACTGCATTAAATGCGATTCGTCATAGTCAGAATAATATTTAACATATGAACTCATATAGGTATACAAATAGAGACTATTAGAAAACTGTTTCTCGCATCTTTCGACATTTTAGAGAATTGGACTACAATGAATACGGGAAAGAAGAGATCTCCTTATCGTTGAGAGACATCCTGCCTTTAAAACCGAAGCAGTACGACAAGCACAGGGCACCAAAATTCCTCGGACAACCCACCGTCGTTTATTTTCACGTGACTGTGCTCAGTCTGGACTCGATAAATGAGGAATCGATGGTGAGCAAAAAACCGACATAAGCAGGTTTCAGGAAAATTTGTTCTCCCAAATATCCCTCTGGAATGTTACATCCGCTACATATATATTATTTCATTAAGCTAATTTTCCCCTTTTTATAGTTAATTTCATTTGTAATTGCAACACTATATATAGTATTTTATTACTGATAAAATCGTGTTAAGTGAATATATAAAATAAAATAACTTTACGCTCATTAAAATGATCAACTACACTATCTTGTTTTTATATATAAACTTTTCGTAATTAACAGAATAAATAAAGCAAATGCTTTATAATTATACTTCATGCTAAATTACGTAAGAACAATATTTGGAAATTGCTTTTTATGTTTTCTGAAATTTATGACGAAGATGTAATCTTTGAAACATATAGAAATAAGCTAGAAGACATTTTGTTTTCATGAGAGGAAGAATAATCATGTCACCTGCATATGGTCGCATATGAAATATCTGGCATCTGTTCACATTTTTTTCCTACAACGACAGACGTACGTGGCTGATATATTTCTCGCTCAGAGTTGGCGGGACTCTAGACTACGATTACCGGAAAACATGTCCGAAGATTACCGGATACTTGACGTGGATTGGTTGCACAATATCTGGAGACCCGACTGCTTCTTCAAGAATGCGAAGAAGGTTACTTTTCATAAGATGTCAATACCAAATCATTACCTTTGGTTGTATCATGATAAAACGCTGCTTTACATGTCCAAGTAAGAATCTATACTTCAGTTATTATTAATAATTATTTAATTTTATATTTAGTATTATTGTAATATTGATTCTTTTTTATAGAAAATATATTATTAAAATTTTATTAATGTTTTCATAAGAATGAATAATAATAATAATTAATGTAAGTTATCAATATCCGATAATTCAATTCTATTCAAGTTAAAAAAGATTTATAATGCATTATTATGTGGTATAATATAATAATATTATATTGCAATATATTATATACATTTTAACATTCTCTCTCTCTCTCTCTCTCTCTCTCTCTCTCTCTCTCTCTCTCTCATTTGTACAAAGTTAAAAATAAATAATTTCGTACTAAACATGCGGTAAAGTGAGTTTCCTACAACTGCAAAAATTAAATTCATTTGTACGAGAATACAAGTTTGAAATTTTTTCAGTGAAATTTCCATGCAGTTTTGGACAGTTATTCCTGCAACATTATTAAATGTCATAAACATCCATATGAAAAAGATAAAGAAAATATTTTAATAATTATCTTTTTATAAAAAATGAAAGTTTTATGAATGTTTATATAACAAATTAAAAAGTTTCCAATTCAGCAAAATAGATAACATTACGTTTTTACATACTTTTTTATAAGAAATATTTAATATAGTTACAGATTATTTACAAGATAAGGAAAAATATTATAAAACCAAAGATAACTTCTAAAAATCTCTATAGAGGAAAATTGCCGAAATCGCACTATCTTTCATGTAAAGATTTATAACTCAGAAATTATGAAAAATATATGTAAGTTTTTGCATCATAATATAATACATTATTTTTCCTTTTTTATGTAATCCTTTCATAAATTTTTGCATTATTATAATTTTTTTAATAAGGAACGTTGATAAGCCTACAAGTGGTACGATATAAGAAACGAGTCTTATAAATCGCACCACAAGTTGATAAAATGTTTCTCTATCTTCCACGGAGTGTACACTAGCTCGTTCTATTCCACATAAAACTTTATTCCGATACTGTCGTAAAAATGTTTTTTTTTTTTTTACAGAAATGCTGTATTTTCTTTCTACTTCATTCAATCTTATTTTACAGTCCCTATACACTCTTTGAGAGCACGATTCATAAATTCTGGATACCACTTTCCATATTCTCTTTTAGCCATTTCTCGTCCACTGTAAAAAAAAAAACATTTATGTCAATAGCCAAATCGCGATCTATGCAACGTCGTAGTGCGATTTAGGAGAATAAAGCATTTTGTAAACTTTTTTTATCTAATCTAAACGAGAATAAAAAATATTTTGAAGATATTAATCCAATGCTAAACAGTATTGTGATCATTACAAATTAACAAAACTTAGGCTATTTATCTTATTTATCCTTTTCAGCTACGAAATGAAAAATAGTTACAATATCATGACTTTTCTATGAATGTGAATAAATATACAAGTACAACACAATGCAAGTATAGCAGTTGCATTTTGTTACGAGGTGCAATTTAGAAACTGATGTGACAATCTTTCTCTAATATACTTCGCAACAAAATATAGAAATCTTATTAGTACATTACAACTGTGACTTTATATCATTATTCTTTTAAAAAAAGCACCATTTTTCCTTGATATATTAACTAACTCTTTATATTTTTTTCCCTACATAAAAGCATTCTGTTTTGCGAGAACAAAACTATAAAATACCGACAATGAAATACCGACTCCATACATAGAAGTCGGAGGAGTTTAAAGAAATTGTTATTGAATTTTGACTTTTTAAGAAAAATGTCATTGGTTTTGAAACTTCAAACCCTCGATAACTGCATGCACTAATTTCAATATTTTAATATTTTTTAAAATTGTTTATAAGATGCAATTTTAATAATAAATTGTTCAACATTTTTATGTAAATTGATTGTTAATTAAAATGTCGAAGTATTTCAATCAAGAAAGATAATCAAGAATCTCAGTACAAATCTTGATAAGAAATTTTGATACAATACGCATAAGGTTTCCATGACATTGATATATTTCTGTTCGCGTTTGCCATTTTTGTTTGTAACTACCTCAGTTTCATTTATTTCTATCTGTTGGCGATTTTAATACAACGTGTTAGATGGAACGAGCAATTGCTATTCTGTCAATAAAATGATGCAAATTTAGTTTCCCTTGTCCTGAACGCATGTTTCATTGAAAACAAAAATAGAGGAAAGCTTTAGCATGTTCGTCACTGCAAAAATAGTGCTATCGAGTAAAACGTACTCATATCTGAAATTGAAATGTAATTTGATTAATGAATTGTATCACACAGGAAAGAGCAATATATTCGTTTTAGATTGACATTGGTGCTGTCATGCGCGATGAAGTTCGAGTCCTATCCTCATGACACTCAAATTTGCTCGATGATGATTGAAAGCCGTAAGTATATATCAATTTATAAGCTACATATTATATTATATCAATATCTTGGTGTATATATAAATTGTAATATTTCCCCTATTAATGATACCGAAAAAACATCAATATTTATAATCTATTGTAATTATTATTTACATGATTACATTATCAGCAGTTATTAATTATAATGCATTATTTATACCAAATATATTTATGAATAATTAAAATTTATATTATAAAATAACAAGGTTGTTTACTATCACAAATATGCGTTTTTTCTACATCTCAATATATATCTTACACATTTTTTTTTTTAAGTTTCGCACACTACACAAGATCTGGTATTCTTTTGGAACATGACCGATCCCCTTGTGGTTAATCCGGAAATCGAGCTGCCGCAATTCGACATATCGAACAACTACACGACAGACTGCACGATCGAATACTCGACCGGAAACTTCACATGCATACAGATTGTCTTCAATCTGCGCCGGAGACTGGGTTATCACCTGTTCCACACATACATCCCCTCTGCCCTGATCGTCGTCATGTCCTGGATCGCCTTCTGGATCAAGCCGGAAGCCATCCCAGCACGGATCACTCTTGGTGTGATGTCACTACTGACCCTCGGTTAGGCGACCTCTCCTTCCATTACCCGTGATATAACTATTCATGATATTTGCGATAGAGTGCTTTGTTCGTAGATAATGATGGCATAAATATCAATAAACACACCGACAAAATTGCAATTTAGTGAAACTAAAATGGGTTTAATAAATCTTTTCTTTTCACTGAAATCATTAGTTAATTTTTTCAATGTGCACTATAAATTAAAATCAAATAAAAAACTTAATTTGTAATATAAATAACTAATGACAGATAATCAATTTTTTTAACTGCAATAATAATAAATGTTCTTATATACAAATAAAAACAAATAAAAAATTCAACAAATTTAAAATGTAATGCAATTCTTATTGTAGGATAATGGAGAATTAATTATATTTAAAGTTTAGTTTATTTATATAATTTAAATAATTTTTGCGTTTGCATAAATAGTCAAAAATGAAATACTTAATATTATTTTAAATTAGTAATACGTACAAATATAAAACTTAATGATAAAAAGAAGAATAATTAAGTTATTTTCATTTAATGCATATTTATAAAGATAGACACTACGCATACATGTCAATTGAAATGTAACTATGTGTAAGAAGAAGAATAATTTAATATTTCCTTTTCAGCTACTCAAAACACACGATCTCAACAATCTCTACCACCGGTCTCATACGTAAAGGCGATCGACGTGTGGATGTCTTCGTGCAGCGTATTCGTCTTCCTATCCCTCATGGAATTTGCAGTAGTAAACAATTACATGGGACGCGTCGCCACGAAGGCCATGAAAGGATACTCGGACGAAGATCTTCGCGAGGCCATCGACGACTTCAAGGTAAAAAAGGGAAAAAGCGCAGCGCGATATTTACGACGAATGCTCCATCGGTTCCACGAAATTGATAGTTCGAGATAAAGCGAAATGCGCAGCACCGAGAGTAATGTGATTTCGTCCTGTCGATACGGAGTATCGTTCAATTGAATAAAAATTCCAGAAATAAAAGACTCTGTATTGTAAACCGCAACCGTTACGAGTTATGAACATTCACGAGATCGTGTAAATCGTTGAGATAATGAAGTTACATAATTTTGTTTGATAAAGGAGAAAAAGGAAGTATTAAATTTCGCGCAGTTTTACAATGTAGAAAAATCTTCATATGAATTTTGAACTGGACTTTCTAACCGTAGCAGAAAACTCGCCTTATAAAAATTTATATGTAATTGACTTTTGCAAAAGCATATTTATTTCTCAATCCGAATGTTATATGGTAAACAGCATCGGTCCGCGGAAAGTGCAGCGAAATGTACTACTCGAAGTATAACGCTACTTCCCTACAGACGAGTCATCGTATCGCGTATGGCGAGTAACTTCCCTCCGGTAACTCCCTTCTTGAACAAGTTCCAAAGTTTGATTTTATTGCATGCATTCGTCCCACACTCAATTCGCAGAGAAATATTTATTTTCTCCTTTCTTCCTTGTAGTTTACGCAGACTTTGCAGTTCGCCACGATCTGTATAAAACGCATCCCGTTTTCATTGCATCCCTCGCTCAATATTTGCTCGTACTACTGCAGCGTTTACTCTTGCTTGCTTTACGATAAAACGTTCGCGCGCGAAATAAATGTCACCCTTTTTTAATATTTGGTAAGCAAAAGTCACGCTTCAAGCAGTTAAATAAGTTACTTATGATTATTATAATATATATCTTGTCTTTGACTTGCAAACAAATTTATATTGACAAAAGATATTAGATCTCTATAATCAGAAAGTAAAATAGCTATGAGAGTTTAATGCAGTTCCTTTTGTGTAAATTTATTCCAACTTACTAGCGTACTTTACTTCGCTCTGTACAAAATTAAGTTACGTAATTACATAATGAGCATCAATGTTTCAAACCATTTACAAGATGTTGGTTATGAATGAGACAAAGGTATGCTACTGAAGACTCACACTGGCTTGCGGAATCGTGGAATACCTTTGTCTCATTCATAACCACACTTTGAAATGGTAAGAACCAGAGCCGAAAGCTCATCATGTAATTATAAGACCTAATTTTGTGTAGAGTAAAATTAAATAGACGTTGGAAAAATTTGCGCACACGTCCACGCATTCGCACGTCTGTCATTTACACGTCCACTCATCTTTCTGTCATTTTCATTATGTGTCCACACGTCCACATGTCCACCCATCCACGCATCAACACGTCCACGTATCTTTCTGTCATTTTCATTATGTTACAAAATAATATTTTTTCTGTATAATATTATCATTTTTGTGTATAACGAATATTGTTACATGACATACACATATTTATCTATAAAAATATATAATATGCTTAAAATATGAATACTATTTATTCAAAAATAATACGTAAATACTTTTATTTAATTTCTCAATTATATGTTGAATTTTAATACAGGATGCTTTAATTATACAATATCAGTGTAAAGCATGATCTAAGAATCAATATAATATTCGTTAAAAGATTAATGAAGTCACCGCCATTAAATATAATACTTACTTACCTTGCAGTAATCTTGAATAGTAAGGTAATTAGAGGAGATAGCGTAAATCGAAATAAATAGTACTCGTAAAATAATTTTCTATATTTATTACTTTCATGTTGTATTTTTAATTTATTTTCTCATAGACACCGATGAGGCCAGATGCCGAAAGAAATAGGAGTTCAACGAGGGAACCGACGGTTCAGTATGATCAGTGCTGCCATGGACGAGCCACCGCCATTTACATCGACAACTTTTCCAGATTCTTTTTCCCCTTCTCGTTCCTCATCCTTAACGTCGTCTATTGGAGCACATTCCTGTAATACAACTCGGCAAAACGCATGCTCCACTCGGCGAGAGTGAGCTTTTAAAGACATCGAATTACGAAAAGAATATCACGAGGGCAATAGCTCACGAAAAGTGTATGCTAAAAACTACCATGTATAAAGTATGGCACAATGAAAGAATTTAGTAAGAGTGGTATTAAATCTACACGTTTATTGAGAAAACAGTTAGTGTGTTTTTGACAGATTGTGATAAAAAGAAAAATACCGATCCGTATTTATTACAAGACATAGTAAATTCCTGTAACAAATTATAAGAAATGTAACATAATAGATGTAGGACAAATAAAATAGTTAAGAAATATTTAGAATATCTTTTAACTTTCATAAACATCGACTAATTTATATTAATCATTTTTTATTAATCATAATTAATAATCATTATTTAAATTATCATTAAGAAATAATGTATTTTTAAACGTTAAATGCATTTAAATCAATGTATATTGGTAACGGCGTAGAATGTTCTAATTCACTGATTATTATACATGAGAATTACTCACCTGTTCCTCAGATTTGTGTTAACAATGCCATAATATCGAAATCAAAGAAATTTAAAGATATTTTATTAATATTATACTTTATGATCAAATTAATGAAATTATATATGTAGTTATCACATATAAAATAAAATATGCGTTATATAAATCATCTCTTACGTTATAATTTTCTACAAAATTTTTAATTTAATTCGAAATCGGAAATTATTTATATTAATTCCAAATAAAACAAAAATAATTAGAAAAAAAAATTTAATTATAAAAGAAAGTAGAATAAAAGAATATTTTAAAAATCGTTGATAAAAAGATATTAAAAAAAAGTAATTTCAGAAAGATGAAAATTTAACTGATACTCATTGTTAATATATATCATAATATTATGCAATATGTATGTAAAAACATAATGTTTCCTAAATTATTAATAAGAAATTGTTACCAAAAATAATGCGAACATCATTCAATTGCTGTTCTGTTCACTAGCCGAACTTAAATGTCTTGCGACATGTTAATGACGCGTATTGTCTGACACATTATGGAATATTACTACTGCAGACCATTACTGTCTGGTAATAAATTGTGCATTTACGTCAACGTTTTTCAACTTTAACGCAATAACTCGCTTATAAATAACGTCTTGGATGAATCCAAAACATTTATAACTTTAAGAGAGGAATTAATCATAATATTAATTGTATATGTGAAAATGAAAACAAGATTTGGAGTAAAGTGAAGAATCGATAAGAAATATAGAAAATATCAAAATAAAAACTTATGTATAAAATAAAATTTGCATAATTATTCTAACATTATTAAACAAATTTGTATTTTTAAAAATATAAAGTACAAACTAAATTATAAATTTACTTCGGAATCGAAGAATTAAGAAAGGTATAGAGACTAAAAAATGCTGCTTGAAATTGATATGATCTATAATGCCAGGAGTTGTTTACTTATATATGCTGTAATTTATCAATGTATGATATAAGAATAAAATTAGTCATTTATACTTGTGTTTCGTTCAAGTACCTTTCAATTACATTACGATCGCTCATCATTGTTCAAGTAAATTCCGAGTCATCCTTGCACAAGTTTTTATTTGAAGACCTACATGCAGCGATCGCAAATTTCCTCAGCGTAGAGAGAGATCAACAGTCACAATACTGCAATACAGAAATAAAATGCAATAAAACAAATAGAATCGAGTACGATAAAGATAAAATTCACAATATGTGTAGCGACAGTTGGAAACAAAGATATTTATACGCGTGACAAACAACATATAGATGTTAAAATAATTCAAACAAATAAAATTATTTTTTGCTGTATTCCTCGCGTCGATAATAATCTAAATGTTATTTATACTATTCTACGATCAATAAACTAATAATTGTGTACTCATAACAAACGAAAGCAACTTTTGAACAAATAATTAATTAGTAAATATTGCTGAGAAAACAAATAATTAAACCGCTGTAAATGTAGTTCTGAAACAAATAATTAGACTAATATATAATATCCTAAATATATTGCAACAGGAGAACAATAAAATGTTTCGAGAATCAGAAATTTTGAAGGTTCTCTAAAAAATAATCTGAAAAAATATAACAATATTATAGTTTTCTGATTACATTGATCAACAATGACAATATATTCTATAGCAAAACAGTTGATTCTTATTAATTTTGTGATGTTTACAAATATGTTACAAATATGTTAGTAAAAATTTAATCTTGGCTTTAATTTTTATGTCTAATGGTATTAATACACTGGTCAACAATTTTAACATCAAAATTTTTATCCTATTTTTACTTTTTAACTTTTCCATTTATTTATATGTAAATATATTATATATGAAAACATTACACTTATTGTTAGCTTTAATTCAAAAAATACAAATTTTATATATTATATAAAAAAAAGTTTCAAATTATTACTTATTGAAAATAAATAGTCGTACCGAAACAAAACAAATGCATTTTCAATCTAAAACTTGATAATTTGTGTGCGTGGCACAAAATTTAGAAAAAAAATTGATGCCGGTGCTACTACGTCATAAAATTCTTTAAATCGTTTTTTGTTTTTTTTTAATACTATTTTTATTAAAATTGTAAGCTGATAACCAAATTTAACCAACGGATTTATGTTCAGCGGATAAAAATACATCAGACACGACTATTATATATGTATTATAAATAAATAAATAAATTTTATATAAATCTACAATATATATATATAATATATATAAAATAAAATATATTGTATATAAAATACGCTGTCAAAACATATTATGCCGACCTCAGTTTAAAAATGGTTCATACCATTGGTTTATAACATAATCTACCAACTGAAAAATATTCTGTTATTTAGCATTATAAAGAGAGCTATAAATCTTCTTAATATTCTTCTTAATATTGTGTACATATTTCTGTCATTAATAGTAATAATAATAATAATAATAATAATGTATCGGTAACTTTGGAAAATGTAAAACGAAGGTAAGAGGAAACTGGATAACAGCGGGAAAAAATAATTTTTATTATTATTATTATTATTATTATCTGTTGCAGTTAGCTGTTGAAGATTCTCATACCATAAATAATGAAAATTATAAGAGGAAGCTTCTTCCTTTCTTTCCTACTTCACAATTTTTAAACCAAAATTTTTCTCTCGTTGAAATACCGCGCAATTATAATAAGAGTGTCTCGGTGAATAAAATTATTAATTAGATTAAACTTAATAACGAAATAATTAGTGGAAACTTTCAGCACAATTTGCGCAATAACTTTTAATTAACTTATATCAAATTAAATTATATAAAATGCAAAGTTTTAATTGAAACGTAGAAGGGATTGATAAAATAAAGATAGATTTCACGATAAACTTCACAGATTTATTAGAGACGATTATTTAACGAATTTGATATCGAAATTCTTTCACTTCATATTTCTACATTAATAATAATAATAAAAAAAAATTATGAATTTAAATAAATATTTAAAAAACGGAATTCTTTGATTTAATTTCTCGCAGCAAATTGCAGTTTTTTGCGCTCTTCCCTGCATTCGTAATTTCTTTCATAGCTAGCGTGAGATAGGACTGATGCGCAGTGAGGATTCAACTCGATGTGAATAGAAGTACCCCTTTCATCTCTCTTTTAATCGCTGCGGTTATCTACGCCGGGAAAACGTCGCTCCTCATCATTCGGCAATTGCTCGGCGAAGAGCAATTAATTGAGGCAGACCGTACTCACGTCGCGAATAATTACATTCGCATAAGGAATCATAATTGTTGCCCGTCCGCTGCGAATGGATCGTTCCTCGGTATGTCGCGACCCGAAATATTCCATTCACGCCGGCTCTTCATCTTCACCGAGCATTCCCGACCTGACGCCGCCTTTCTTCGGATCTGCCGTTTCCGCGAGAACGCCGATGATAATTTCCTACGGCCTGCCACCTGCCCGTGACACATGTCACAAGCGTGCCGCATTCAATTAGCCATTAGAGCTAATACAATTGCCTATTGCCTATTAACTGACGGCCCGTGCAATATCTAATCGACATTAATTTATTGTTACTTAGATCGTTATCACGCGTGGTCTACCTCGAATTTTATCAATTAAATTAGAGTAACAAGCCAAGCACTTAACAATTATATAAGAGACGCAACTTGATATCTGGCTTAAGAAACCCAGTATTTATTTGATAGATTTTCATTCTTAAAAAATCTGTACAAATATAAAAAAATAATCTAACTTTCAAAATTTGAATACTTAATGTCAAATGTTATGTCAGATATTCTGAATTATGTTTATATATTAAGAAAATCCTAAGATATAAGCGCCACGTACAAAAGTTTTGAAAAATAACGGATTAGAATAAAATCTTCAATAAAAAAAAAATATATTCCCTCGAATATAAAAATTCGAATAGAATTCTATATAATTATTATTTAAAACTGAGAATTTATTACGAAGTAATTGATAAGTTCATTGTAAAATCCAATTAATAGCAAGTGTGAATTATGTCCCTGATATTACTAGGTAATATCAGGGACATAATTCACACTTGCTATTAATTGGATTTTACAATTGTAGGATTACATTTGGCTCTTGACAGCCATTTCATAAACGTTCGGTGGAACCGTTGTAGATAACAGGATGAAAGTTATTACCCAATTTAAAAGCCAAACGCAATCTAATGCGATTGCAACCGAGATTTAGAGAGGGATGCATCGGACATTCACACTGATCTATGCACTTTCGATGGCGATCGAATCGGCGGGCACGTTACTTAACGATCTATCGTAGTCGTGCTTACCGTGGCTGTTAACGAGATCCCTTCATTTGCGTAATTAACTATCGACTTTCTGTCGCCAGTGCAGTTAACGAGCGTCGTACCGATCGTTAATGGATTCGAGATAACGTGGGAGGATTCTAAAAAGCGGCTAAACAATTATTATACTTGGTGCAAATTGCCAGTCACCCATGATATAGCATACGATGGACAAAGTAGTCTTAAAGAGTAACAAATTTAAATCATTAGAAATTATTAAGAACATTTATTTCTTTAAATTGCTGCATTATTACGTTTTACAATACAAATATTAATTTAAATAATTGATCATGATTGACGATTTAAATTGTTGAACGAATAAGTAATTAAATTTATTTTATAAATGCACATCCATCGATTTGCGCACAATATCTGTTCTATATGATTTTTTTTATGCGTTGAGAATGGCGAAATAGAAGTCTATCAAAGAAGGTAAGCGAAAAACCAACATATGTTGTAAAAATATTTATTTTACATATGTGCACAAAAACAATAATAATGACAGAATTAAGAAAAACAAATTCAAATTTTATTCGTTGTCGTTGTCAATACTGTACTCAAGTCAATCAAACAAGGTCAAAATAATATGATAAGTAAAATCAAGTAAAAACTTTTCACTCATATGAGAGATTTACTCATATAAAATAATTTTAATAAATACTACCGAATGATATATTTTCTGATTGCGGAAAATAAAATCGTGTAAAACCAAAATAAAAAGTATCACATAAATCAAGAGATAAGTGTATAAATCATTTTAAATAACGAACAAAATGGGATAAAAATAAACTTATATTCAGCTATAATGAAAATAGATAGATAGATAGCCTCTCTTTAAATATCGTAATCATTGATTTATTTTTTTCTCATATAATTTCTTCATATGAAAAAAAATTATAATAACATAAAGGTAACATTATATTTTGCTACTATTGACTACATTAGTGTGCATAATAATACAGCAAGTAGCAGAATTTAATTAAATTACGTCGTTCCCACAAAAATTATTTTAATCTGATTTTATTTTATCGCTTTAAATATTTAATAATATCCAAAATATAAAGTATAAAATATTCCCGATTATCCGAATATACTTAACTTATTCCATATTTAATCAAATTTTATTTAGCTGACAGCATCGAATCAATAATATACCAATAACGTACCGATATTAGAACTTTATAATGAATGAGTCAAAGAGCTCTTTATATTCAAAACTCCAAATTGCAAAAGTTAGCTATACAAACTGTTATAAATTTATCCACGTCTTTAGCACTTACTCTTCGAACTTCGGATTATTATCTTTTTCTTAAGAAATTAAATACTATCATTCGAAAAACTATTTTTTTTTATTTTCATAAAATACTTCAATAATCAGAAATTGAAATAAATTTTTTCGCAATAAATTAGTTTTTTCAGGGGGGATAAGGGGTCTAACATCAAGATGCAAGTTAGCATCACTAATTATTAAATTATTTCTAATTTAATAAAAATGTGATATTACCTGTTCATGTTCAACTTATAGCTGCGTTATGACCGGAAAAGTAATTCGGCGCGTAGTCGGTTGAATTTGAAAAAAAAGGTATATAAAAATCACACAAGTAAAATTTATAAAAAGCACTAAGATCCAGCTTGACCGTAGAAGGCGTTCTTATTTCAATTTGTATGAAATAAATTTCTTTCAAAATATAATTTTACAATAATTTTTCAATAATTAGAAAATTATCGAGATATTGAAGATTTTTACTTTGAATTCGCCTTTCAGTATTTTTTCAATTAAACGAAAATGAGGCTAAAGATATCCAATGATTTACACAAATTGCTCCCGATCAAAAATGTGCAACAAAAAAATTAAGAAAATAATTAATTATGTAAAATAAATATGAACACATAATTTAGAATTCGCATACTCTGAACATTATATCGCATTTTTGAAACAACAACCGCTCTATAAATAATGAATATCAAAACTCGATGCATAAAATTCTCCGCTGTTTATGCGGATCGGACATAGACCGGAGCTAATGGCAACGGTTTTAATTGCTGTAAACATAATACCTCTCTCTAAAGGTGATAAACTCGGACTGTGAATATCACAGTTATAGTATCTCTTGCTTTCTCCCTTTTCACTCCGTGCTTTTGTCTATCTTCTGATCCAATTTCGCGTTTAACCCAGAATGAACAAAATCTAATCGCGTTAAAAGCCGCGATAAACGTCCAAACGCTTCTTACATTTCTGTTTTATGAGAATGATAATAATTGATAATATAAATCCGCATTTCAATAAATTCTCATAATTAGTCTCCAGTTTATTCGATCATCTATCTCCTTTCTAATTTACAGAATTATGCAAAAACGAGATCTCTCATTGCCAGTCATATAGAGCTTTTACTTTTTGTTAGCAAACGTGGTGTTGGCAATAAAAAATGGTGTTATAACACTATCTTTCTCTTTCTCTCTCACCCTCTTTTTCTTTCTTTCTCTTTATTTCTCTTTTTGATTACCTTTAGTATTATCCCCTTATTTATCTTCTCGTTTATCTTTGCTATTTCCTATTTACGAAATGATACAAAAACAGTATTTAATCACTAACCGCATGATATCCGGGAAGCAAATCTCGGATATTGGAGAAATAAAGTGGTGATAAAATGCGGCTATAACTCTGAGTTTTATAGTTTATAGTTACAATTATCTTTCACGCATGCGTTTCGATTATCTGCTACCTAATTCATAATCACAGGATTAAATTTAAACAGGATTTAATCGCTTGTAATTCTTGGGACAAGAATTTGTGTTTTCGTAGGCGGGAGAACGGAGTTGTGATAATAAAATTGAGCTGGAAGTATGAATTTTAGTTTATTTTCTCTTTGAGTAAGGCGTGGAAGCTACCGAAGATGGACAACACCTTTGGCTAAAACGTCTTCACTTCTAAATTACAATCGTCGGCAATCAGAATATCGCAATTTCTTCAAACACTTCAATTAAAAATATCGTTATCGTCGGTCGCTATCGACGTTCCGCCAGGCCGTCGTTGCTCGAATACGCGACAAGTTTACATCGTAACATGCTAGCACATTTGAATGTCGCGTGCGTTATAAACCCTTCAACGTTGACGATTACAAAATAGGAACTTTACAAATGCGAAATAAGGACAAGTCCTACAACAGTTGCAACTGCATTATGACGTTATGCTATTTCGTTCGTAGAAGCTAACTTCGCCTGTGTACTACGATACAAAACTTACCTTTAAAATTACACGTAGATATTTACATATCGTTAACAATAGTAATCTATGATAACATTAATAATTTATAAATTATTGATAAGATGTCTAAAAATAGCAGTCGATATACTTGAATGTTCGGCGTAATCGTTATTCGAGTACTCCGAATTATTCTCAACTCCAGTACTCGAATAATAATATCGACGGCCCAGCCACGCGATGTTTTTCTCGAACTTTCGATCGGAGAGAGACAATAATTATCGTGTCCATTGTCATAAATCTAAAAGTAATCAGAAACAATGTCGCTCAAGAACGAATTCGTTTCTGCCTCCTAACTTCAATTCTCGCTCGCGAACGCAAAAGATCGAAGCTCCACCGTTCCTTGCCGATGACAAACGCTTCGAATGTTGCGGACACGTCATTATAACATCTCACTGCATTTACATTAGCTATAATAATAATATAATACAAAATCGCAATGTGTTACACACAGAAGTGATAAGATTATGGCAAAAATTAAATATTTCGTATTAATTAATTTTTCATGTCAAAGAAATATTTTAAATTTAAATTTCGTTAACAACACAGTTTTTTTAATTACTCTATTTAAATTTATGCTAAGTATCGCCCAATGCGATCGATCTCATTAACTCTTCGTGGACCGTGGAAAGCCAGCTTCACAATATTTGAACGAAAACATATCATTCTGCATGTCAATATTAATTTTTATAATTTGTATATTTCTTTCAAATAAATTTACGACACAGAAGTAAAAATAATTTTTTCTAAATTTGTAATCTCTCCTTCAAGGATTTCACAAATCCTATAGAGATATCGATTGATTCGCTAACTATCGGCATTACTGAAGAAACGGATTGAGAAAACATACAGGATGTCTCATAATCGTCATAAAATACTTAGATTGTTTAACAAATTCAAAGTAAATTTTTCGTTCATTAAAAATTTTATTCACTGAAATTATTACGTTAAACATCTCTTGCTACATTTAATTTTTTAATTAAATTAAATTTCTGCCAGAAAATAAAAATTATATTAAAGATAAAAGGAGCCAATTTTTTAATTAACTCTAAAACGGTCGAGAACTTGGCATTAATATAACTTTTGGTTGTTGCGAGGCATTCCGTGGAAACGTAACGCGTTCATTTATCTCGACGCCAGTCATGTCGTGTCCCAAAGAGTCGTAATCTTCTGATTTAATTAGTCTGACCTAGGAGTATGCATTTCACCGTGCGAGCTTTGCTGCACCGCACAGACACATACGTGTGAAACTATATTTACGTAAAAACGTGCTTATATACGCAGACCTTTCGCTTCTTGTCTTTAACGCGTACGCGGATTGTGCAGTCTAATAATTGAAGAGCTAAGTGAACGAAGTAAAGGAGTTATGTGTCACATGTTTGCAAAAATTCAGTCGTTAAACTATGTGGTACACGTAGTTGTTTCAGTATATATAATATTATTATGTAACATAGTAAAGTAAAACATATTACATTAACGATGTTACATTTAGGATAATAAATAAATTCCATATTTCTTAATTAAATAAAAAATATCTCATGTTTCGTATTATTCAAGGTGAAAATTTATCCAGCGGATCAAGTATTATTGATTCGCTGGATTTTGAACGCAATTTATAATATATTAATGTAGCATTATCTTCGTTCTCGAAATCTTATATATCTGTATACGGAAAGAAATAAAGTAGATATTTCAAAATTTAACTAGCTACAGATCTGAAAATAATTTTTTTGGACCATCGAAATAATTATATGGGACACTCAAGCATGATAATCAATGCTGCAAAAAAGTTTTGACACTAGCGATCAGCTTGAGCTTCCTACATAATTATTTTGACCTTGCAAAAAATTATTTTCAGATTGTATCTAGCTAAATTTGAGATACTTCAGTAAAACCGATCTTATTGTGCATATTTCATGATTTATCAAGAAATTATATTTTCGTGATAAAGCTTTAAAATGTTTTTAATTAATTTATAAATAAGACAATAAGATCGTTTACAGAAACAGTCTTTTATTTCTTTCATTGATTTAAAAAAATTTTAAAGACGAGACTTTTACTCTAGGATTGTAATATATTAACCCTAGTTTATCTGGAAGATTAATAATGTAAGAAAAGATTGTATAGCAACTCCATTCATTTGGCCCTTCAATCACTCGCTAATCGTCAACGCAATTATCGGTATTTGCCAACGTTCGACGAGTCCATGGACGGCGTCCTGCTTAAGAAAAGGAAAGAAAAAGAATACTCACATACTTGCACGCTGAAGAATCAATATCAAGATACGAGCAGATTTTCGCAACTTTGTTGCTCTCTGTTATTCTCAAATATCGCGGCTTTCTCTACAAAGTTACAGGATATCGCGGGAATTTTGCGTTAAGCGCTTCTCGCACGATCAGTAATTACTTCGCGACTATCTTAAAAATCGGGGACGTACTTCGCAGCGATCCTTTAAATTTCTTCTCTAGTCAACTGTATTATCAGGAATGTCATTGCCATGAGAGACGTTCGTAGTATATTTCATTCTTATCCGTTTGTTATTTTTGCGCACAAAAGTTTCGCGTCAGTTTCATTTCTTGTTATTAAGCAAAAGCAAAGTAGTAAGAGCCTTCGCTGCCTCAAGAAAGTTTTTGACGTTGATAGATTAATTATATCATTGATCTTGTGAGAGAACCATACCGTAAATAGAATGCTCACGCTAATCATAAACTGACATTTATAATACTGATCGTGCAAAAAAGATATAATTTTAAATATTACGAGTTTGCGTCACTCAGCAGCAAGTCACTGTTCGAATAAAAGTTTAACATAATTATGACCAACACATATAGATTTTAAACTTGATTAAAAAGCATATTAATATAGGGTAAACTTCTCTTTCATCTCTTTTTTTTCCTTTTTAGGAATATAAAGAAAGTTTCACAGATAAAGTAAGCAACCAATATTTTGTATAAATGCATATTTCAATCAAAACAAAACTTTAGGAAATGTTTCCGCGTCTTCTTCTTTAATTAACATTTGCAGATACAGCGCTGAGGTATCTATAGCATCGAAATTTGCATATTTATCGAAAACTTCCCGCTGAGTGGCACGAATTCGTTACATCCTTCGTAGCCTCCCCGTATCCTCCGGCGCTCTCTATCTTTAAGGATACAGGTCGAAACATTTCTAAATGTTTTCTCCCTCCATAGAGATCACGAAGGCTCGGAGCGGCGAGAGGAAACGAAAGGAAAAGTCCCTGACCAACGCGAATTCTCGTTCTTCATCCCAACGTTATTAAAGTTATTACGTCGCTTCGGAAAATATTGGCAGTACAGTAGTAAATTGAAAGACTCATTTATCATCTTTTTCTTCGGTTTACTTCTCATGTTGGTTCTCTTAATATTCCTGCTCTATTTGCACTTGTTTGCCGTTTACGGGACCGCTGCTGTAATCATGCTACTCGCTGCTCATTCACACTTACTACGTGCCGATGATATAATACCGCGAATTTGCAGAATATTATTCAATTCCGAAAAAAAAAAAAAATAAAACTGTCATCATCCTGTGTTTCTTTTAATAAAAGTAAATATTACTAGTTTTTCGAATATCAGGTTTTTGATACATACATCTGTATGTACAAGAATACAAAACACAAATATTTGCATGAAAAAAAGAGATTTTTCTCGGAGTTTTATAAGAGGAAATCATACCTTAGGCAAGAATTAAAATAAAACAACATTTTTTTCTTTTAAAAAAATCAATACCGCGTTATTGGATAAAAATTTTAATTATTACATTTAAAAAAAAAATGAAATGTGTTTAATTGCGAAATTCTTGAAATTCGCGAGATTTTACCTCTCCCGGCATACTAGTTCTGTCCATACACATACACACATGCAGAAACACACACACACTACGAGTCACAACATCAATGAAAAGTCTCTATTCAATTTTTTTATTCTTAATTGCATGCTTAAATTATTTACGATTTATTTATCGATTACAGGCTAGCTCACAGGACGATCAACTGCGTCGCGACGCGCCGCGTTGTCAATTTCTCTGATGTTATATCCAAACTACGTCAGCATGATAATTAAATTAATCAAAGTAATTCAATGCTCTCCTGACATCGATTTATTCGAAAGTTAATCCCAGGCGTTTCAAATCGATGGCTTAATAGACTAAAATTACGACGATGTATATAACAGCAATTTAATTAAAAAGTAAAATTTCTTTTGTAAAAGAGCTTTAAAGAATTGAAAATTCCAATAAACAGATAATAATAAAAGAATTATTTTCGTTAAAATAATTCATCAATTCTCATGAAACAAATACGATGCGACAATCTGATAAACAATATAGTAAATTAAGCGTTTTAATTAGAATTTAAATTGTGAGGCGAATGAAATTCAAATATGTAATATCGAAATACGGCCGTTCAATATTTCAAAGCTCAAAAGTAACTTTATTCATTCATAAGTTTGGCACACGCATAGGAAAATCATATGGCCTCTCATGGATAAATTAATTAATGATAAAAATACATGTGACAAGATCGCGCAAGCGCGTGCACGCGATCGTCCGTGACGGATAAAGTTAATTATTAACAACTAATCCTGAAAATCCATGCGACAATCCTCGCGGTATCTCCCTTCCGTCTCCGATCTTTACCGTTTCTTAATTAAATTGCCGCATCTCCTTTTCAACGTTGTCTCAAATATTACCGGTACTCTTTGGACAAAAACGAGAGACCGGACGCATAATCAATCACTTCGTTTGTATAATTATTTATATATCTATACATATATATATATATCTCCTTTTCTTTGTTCTTTTTGCTTGGCTTTTCACGCACTCAGGCACGCATTCTAATACGGAACGATTTAGAATTTATTTTATTGCGCGACGCGAGAGTGCTGCAGGTAGATGTTTTCTTTTTTGTGTATGAGTGTGTAAGAATGAGTGTTGCAATTTGAGTGCACTCTTCACGTGCGTGTATCATGTGTACGTGTGTCTGTGTATATGTGTGTATCTATGTGTATATATGTACATTATATGTATATAATATATTTCTCCTTCTTCAACTTTGTATTTGTTATATAATATAATCTTTCTATACATTTTTTATATCTTCCTGTTAAAATCTTTTGTTCAACGGCAAATCATGCCATTAATTACAAAGTTTTTATTACAGACAACAGGCTGTGCATTCACCTCCCTCCCCCTTGCTAAATTTCATGAATATTTACAATGCGTCATGTTATCGTTAAATAAGTTCCGTTGCTCGCGCACGGTAATCCTTGTTCTTTAATCTTTCTTCCATATTTCTTCCGGCATATTTGACTGCATCAGTCGATCGTCCACAATGTAACATCACTCTATAACTTATTATAAATTTCATGTGATTCGACGTTTTGACGTTTTGTTTAATGCAAAATGTTTTAATGACCTTATAATTTATTTCTTCGACGATATTACATCTGTTGGCATAAATATTGCGTTACATTTTATTGAAATGCCTTAAAAAGTTCGCTAAATTAATTACAAAACATTATTTTATGAATAAAAATAAATCAATATTTTAAATATAGAAATATATAAAAATTTCTGATGTTGAGTATATTACGTTAAAATTGTAGTTTCCTTTCTACAAAGTTATTTATAGTATTTCAAGTATAATTCCAATATTATGATGCAAAGTATTATAGTATAGAATGCTTTTAAAAGTCGCAAACTCAAAGAAAAACGAGATGTAATAAATAAGAGATACTTCTTATTCCTGATAAAGTTTTCGTAGCACTCAAGAAAATTTCTTTTGCAAACAGCAAAAGAAAGTGGATGATCGATCGCTACAGCCGAGCAACGATAACGATAACGCCGTAATAAATCGATCGAACGATATCTCAATTTAATTACCGCCTAAGAGTCCTCGCGATCGACTTAAGTCGGCCACGAAGCTTTGAAAGAACGAGGGCATCATCTTAAGTTAAAGTACAAAGGTACGTAGGTCCCTCCATTTTTACATTCTTTCGCGTAATCGCATCTTACCACATCGCGTCAAACCGCCTTGCAAATAATGTTTAATTCATGTTCATCCAGATACAAAACATAAGCATGTCACGAGAATACTGCTAAATTGATATTTACATCGTTTCGTTCATTCCAAATTATTAATAATTTGAATATAAATTTGGATATAAATTTTATTTTCGAATATAAAAAGACAAGAGATATATTATATTTTCAATTTTTGAAGATATTCCCTTCAAAGAGGAAAATAAAAATTATATATGTAAATATCAGAGTTTTTAAAAATAAAATATTACAATGTTTTATTCTCTCTTTTTAAATTATATAATTAAATTTGTGCATAATAAAAAAAATTAAGTTAATTATATCTGTCAAAATGATAAAATTTTTCATGTCAACTTTCCTCTTCGATGCTTGTTTTAATCATTTGCTTTCATACTGATTATTTAAAAGCAACAGTCTTATTGTTAAAGTACCGACGGTTTCATCAATTTTATAATTTTATAATTAATAATGTCTTCTTCACGTTTCGTATTTGCATTTCTGATATGTCCTATCTCTTTTTCTTCTGATTTCGTATTGTCTTCAACTTTTGTCATCATTTATAACTCGATTAATTCTATTATTATTTTAAATGAATAATAGTTTACTGTTGAAAATTCTTACTAATTCTTTTCAACATAAAAAAATAACTTTTAAGTATATAATTTTAAAAGTATACTGCAAAAGGCATTTTGTAAGAACCTTCAACAATGTACTTTTATTATATAATGACTTTTAAATTATTAAATTAATATTACTTTTCTTTAAGAAGTAATCCAACTAATAATAACATTTTATTCAAACATTAGGATGGACTTCATAAGGATGTTTAAAAATATTCATATTAATATTCAGAAATAGTAAGTAACGAGATACGCGTAATATATGCATTAAACATTTGATTGTATGTAATTTTATTTGAGAGCACTTGAGATTATAGAAGATTGATTTTAGAAATGTTTCTAACATATGAAAAATTATTGGTTGCGTTTAACTTTATATTAACAATTAGTACATATATTATATATATATATATATATATATATAGTTTCGCGTATAAGAATTTATATAATAAATGTTAAAAGTCATTGAATTTACATAATTTGCCGAAACTGGGTAGGCACTTGAGAGTTTTATTCTCTGAGAGCGCCTCACGATCACAAAATTTCGCAGTATTCTTGATTAAGATAAAGTTTTATTCTCAACTCAGGATAATGTAATTCTTAAACGGACATGATTAAATTCATATATATTTCTTCCCTGTTTAAATATTGCCTGATTGTGAGTCATAATCGTACGATATAATAGTTGCAAAGACAAGAGAAGAAAACCAAATTAGTAAATTAGTAAATACAAGTTGCAGTTTAACTGCAGATTATTCGTATGGATTCATGACTCTCCCTTCCACAATTAATAAGTTCCACAATTAAATGTCATGGAGTTTACGTCAAGTAACGCCGCCGTTACAATGCATGTGAATTTCTAATTCTGACGTGATTTTAATGAATCCTCCGAGCTATTTGAAGAATCGCAATAAATGATACATTTCTTCCTTCCCTTCACACAAGAATCACTGAAGGAACATTATTTAAGGGACGGCCTGACGCGAAGTAACATGTTGCGAAACCCAAGGACTCGATCTCGCACAAGGACAAATCCCGTATAATTGCGCGACCCTAATCGCAATCACTCAGCCGCACCTGGGTCACCCATTCTGCGAATTTTGTCGCTGGCGCGATTTAATCAATTAATTCATTTAACCGTCACGACGCGAAAGAATTCCCACAGGAAGAGCTCGATCGTTTTTCCTCTTCCTGCAGAAACCCATCCGACACGCAACCAGGTATTGCGACTGCAACGAGAACGTTGCTAACACGAGACGTGCCTTTTTTTCCGTCGAAACGGAAATCTGCGAATTATGACGCAAATTCTAACAGGACTACGATCGCAGAGGAGGAACCGCGCGTCGGTCCTCGCGCTTCGATAGCAATCGATCCGCATCGCGATGGCGTAGATCCTCCCAGATCCTCTGTAGACCCCGCCGAATAACGAACGATCGTCCTCTCGGGGAAGCGAATCAATCCGCTTGTGTAATCGCGGATCGGGAATGCCGTTGAACCAGATGACGATCTCCATTGTCGCGTGGCATCGATGCGAACGGCTCGTTTTTATTACTGCAATTAAAAGGCGCGAAAAGTTCATAGCCGCGCGATCGCGCGAATTTGAAATAACATTAAAAACTGACATAAAAAATTACGCGACACTTTTTTATTACAAATAAAACGATTGAGAGATTGAGAAACTGATATATGGTAATATTAATTATTTATAGTACTAGCTACAATAATGATAATGCGGCAGTTTTTGCTAAAAAGAAAAATTAACTCCATCCTATTAAAAAAAATCCACTATTTATAATACGAAGAAATAGAAAAAAAAAACATTTACTTCTTAGAATAAGGCTAATAATCTTCGCGAGAAGAATACACACAAAATTCATATATAAATTCCAACTTCTCCATATTCTGAACACGTGAACTTTCTCAATTATCCGCCTGTTCGATTATAGGTTGCGTATTGCTGGGAGTTCGTGCGCGGTTCATCGGAAAAGATTGCCTTGTCGCAGCTCGATTCAGCGAGCCTCCACGACGAAACTAGGCCGCGTCAGGGAAAGCTGACGCAAATCCGGAAAAATTGCCTGCACTCAGGACTCATCCGGTGGCCCTGGACCGCGAAAGGCCGCGTTCTCGGCTTCATGCCGTATTTCAAGGTGGTAAACGAAGCGAACGTAATCTCGGAAAATTGTCTTACGCCCACTGGCCGATCATAAATCACTTTTCCTCTCGACTAGTCCCGATCGTCAATTCACCTCCGAATGATTCGATTGGTTTGCCATTCAGCATTATCTTTTCGCTAGCTTAACAAAGAAAGAAATAGGAGACTACTTCTAAATGTGAGAGAAGACTTTAGAAATAAATTTTATCCTCGCGAGAAATCCGAAAATGTTTATATTTTTTTTTGCATACGTCATCATCATAAATAGACAAAAAAAACACATTTTTTTCGTTTTTGTTAAATATTTTTAAATTAACGATTGAAGATATTACATGATATCTAAGATCAGTAAAGAGAATAAAAAATAATTTAAAAAATCTTCACTCAGAAAAAGAAAACCGTTTTTTCTTTCAAATAAATTAGTAACCCCAATCCTAATTGCAGGATCAAAGCGGTTTAATCAAATTTCAATCATCGTTTCTCAACCATTAAGTTTCTCAAATTATAGAAAATATAATAATATTCGAATCGATTATTCGAGGGTAGTAGCGTGAATCGCCGGAAGTAAACACGAATAGATTCTGTAAGCAAAACTAGTGGTGTGTGAATACAACATACTTGCAATCACAATGCACACAATTTAGTGAGGTTGTACTAGCAAATATCATGACCCGAAGTACATTCGAAACGGATCATTTTCGATTTCTCATTATGATATTATGGAATAAAAGCGACATAATCTCGCGGAGAATGAAGCTAATGAAAAAGAACCTCTTCAAAATAGAGTTTTTTTCCAAAAGAGATGTCCAAAACTCAAAAAAAAAAACTTTTGAGTAATTATGAATATACTTCCGAAATTTTACTAACATCAAATTGTCCTTTTTCTATTTACTGTTACATATATCTACGTGCAAAAATATTTGGAAATTCATTCTCTTCTATTATACGTTCAGTTTGACCGAGAGTGAAGACTTCAACTAGTTCTACAAATTACATTACGATAAACACTACACAAAAATATTAAAAATAATATATACGTTCTGGATAAATAAACGACCATACGCGCGATATTTTTGCAACGTCACTTACGAGACTTCCGAAAAGTGCGAAACAGAACAATCGAAAAATCGCGCAGCACGGTCTAATCAAGGTCCACGACTACTTCCGGTGGTTCGCGCTGCGCCCATTAAAGATTCAGTGATTGATGATGGCTCACCGTTGCTTCGACCGTGGTCGGCCATGGTTCGTTCATCGGGTTCAGCGAGCACAGGTGTGGAGGAGGACGGCGGTGAGTTTAGTGGTGGTGTGGTAATGCGTGGCTAGCGCATCGCGCACACGGACGATCGTGATCGGTTCTCGTGATCGTCGTGATTCATACGGTCTCCGATACTGGGAGCGGTGGCTGCCCACCGGAAGTAGTCATGGCGGGCGCGGTGTTGGCGGTGTTGGTGGGGGCCGGAAGTGGCTGTAGGGCCTGCATGTCGCAGATGTGGGAATCGCGCTTCTTTAGGTCCTGGAACAAGTGGCATTTCGGACATGTTTGAATTTTTTCCTTCTGTCGTCCTCTCTTCTCATCTATTCTTCATTCTTCTCGCATCCCATTTTGCTTTCTCTCTCCTCCCTCCCTCCTTCCCTTTCTCTTTCTCCCTTTCTTTCTCTCCACCTCTCTCTCTCTCTCTCTCTTTCTCTCTTTCTTTCTCTCTCTTGTTCGCTCGCTCTCACTCTCACTCTTTCAATTTTCTCGCACTTTCTCGCTCACACTTGCATTTTCGCCACTTTCGCACTTGCATTTCACACTTTCACAATATCTTTCTCTCACACAGTCGTTCTCTAGTTTCTAATCTCTAAATTTAGACTAAGCATTTACATTATAGTATGTCTACCCTCTCTCATTTCTCTCTCCTCTCTCCACCCTTCTCTTTTTCTCTCTTTCTCTCTCTCTCTCTTCTCTCGCTCCCTTCACATCTCGTCCTCCTTGGGAAAGAAAAATGATCATCGACGCCACAATTTAAGATATTGATTGTGCGAATTTACATTTGCGATATCAAGGGTCTTTGATGATCTACAGATTGGAATGGACGTCGTGGTTAATGAATTGATAATCGACTTTGAGCAATCGTCGAAAGCAAGACGCGCTTGAATCTTTCGAGGACGAGGGGATCGGGAAAAGTTTCAAGTAATTTCCGTCCCGAGAAGAGACAGAGGAGAAGAGCTAAGAGAGATTGAGAGACGAGGGCGTATGGGGTAGGACGAAAAAAGAATATACGCGCGTGCATAGAGAGAAACATGCGACGATACGATGCGACAGACACGAGCGGAAACAATCGAGAGGAAACCAGGGTGCGAAGCAAACAACACAGTAAGGAGGGTAATAACAAGACAACAATTACAAGAACAGTACATTCCATTAACGTAGAACATGAAGGTAGAAAAGAAAGCAAACTGTGCACGGAATCAAGATACTTTGTTAATACCAAAATGGTATTGATTGTTCGGTACATAACAATGTATGCTCATGTATTGCTTGAATAAACACAAACCCGCAGTTTAAACCATAGTAGGCGAAATTATTCTTGCGCTCGAAAATAACGTAGACTTCTCCATTTATAGATCATAGATCCATTATATAGATAGTACAGTAGATTAATGTGACTGTCTCAAAAATTTTGCGGACTTCATGTTTAAAAAAAAGTTGATGTAACTTTACAATAATTACTACAGTTGCTTTTCAAAGGTCATAAAGGCGTGTGTATATGTATGTGTATATAATATATCCTTTGTTAAAGTCATAGTTGAACCAAGTTAAATCACAAAGTGTTAAAAACGAGAATGAATTGCCGTCAAATTAATCTTTAATTGTAGTTAACATAGTGTTTCTGATCTGATTTTAAATATGATATATAAGGAACACGTGCGAGATAGGGACTTATATATAAGTCTCGATAAAAGTAAAACATGCGATAAATTTTTTATATGCAGTCGTAACTTATGAGTAATTATTAATTATCATGCCCGCCTTTTCATTCAAATATTATAATATATATTAAAACTATATTAATAAAATGGAGTATAAGGGCTACTGTAAATTTTCTTTGAGCTCATCTTGTGCAAGAATAATTAGAACAAACTGTCGTATCTTTTAAAGATTGAGACGCCCGCAAGAGATCGGTCTTGCAAGATAGAAGAATCGTGAGCGAAGAATCGAAATCGCTTTTAACAGCCGCATGCGAAGTGCGATATACATCTTACAAGCGCAGATCATAAATTGAACACTCCTGATAATCAGCAGCGTAACAGTTATAAGCAATCGTCATACTTTACGTAGTTTCTAAGTCGAGTTTATAGCTCGTCCTGGCAGCATGACCCTCTCGAGCGTTTAATCGTACGCAGAACTTTACAACAGTAATCGCACACTTAATGTGTTGCACTTAACGGCAGTGTAGCTTTCTACACTATGTCTTTCGTGATTAATAACAGCAGATCGATTTTATCTCAGACGTTTAATTATACTATTAGTAATAGGGCAGTGTAGTGGTAATCGCAAATCGATTTCTTAATTGCTGGCGTGAATGCGCGAGATAACGATCGATTAAAGGGAGATAAAGCTTAATATGGTTAATTACTGCATGTTTCTTGTCTTATTTTGTCTTATGTTGAATGTTAGATAAAATCTTTTTTAAAAAATTTTCACAAAGTTAAATGAAATTTTTTTTTTAATTTTACAATATATCGGGACGTGTGATTTTTGACGTATCTTAATAATGAGACATTAAGAAATTTAAATAAAAATGTCTGTAAAACTTTTTTAGAAAACAAAAAAGTAAGTTTTTAGTATGAGGGGTAAGTTTCTGAAAATATAGATGTCAAAACAATATTTTAGAAAAACGATAAAAGTCAAAGCTGTAAGCAGTTTTCTCTCAGTTTTTCTAAAACAAAGTGACTTTATTAATAAACCCTACGTATTAAAATATTTTTTCTTGTCTTATTTTAAGTTTGCAATAAAGTAAGTAATGCATACATAATATATATGCAAATTGTATGATGATGCACTCATCGAATTAAACTGTGACATATACGCGATTGACGCTCCGACTCTATATTTGATCTAACTTTTTAAAATAATCTATATTACAGCATTGTTAATAGACTGTAAGAATATTTAAATAGAGAATTGAAACGTTCAACTTATATCTAAGTCATATCTTATTTAGACCCATATGCCAATTCCATACGTACTTTTTTAAAGTCGCGAGCTAAAAATATTTAAGAACACTGTATACGACACGTGCCACGTGAAGATGCAGTACAAATATGCAATGGGTATTTTTACATATTCTTTGAATATCGAAATGTCCTTCTATCCACATCCTGTATTCTTATCAACTCCGGCGTTATTTACTGTTGCCAAACACATGTTTAATATAAAAACAGAATTACATGAAGTTAAATAATAAGATTTTTCACTCAGGAAAATGTAGATATCATATTCACGATACATAACCCAGAACTCATAAATAGTATCGGATATTTCCGATTGCCTGATGCAGAGAGTTTACATATCGAACAATAATGAATATATTACTCCTGACGAAAATAAAAATTGGAGCGTAAAGCAAATGCAAGGAAAGAGTGATTGAAGCGCAAATGAAACTTCTTGGAAGCGTAAATTGGAACAGTGAAACGTAAAAAAGGTGTTTGGCTCTTAAAATGTTTCTTTCACGTTCCACTGTTCCAATTTATACTTCCTAAAAGTTTCATTTACGCTAAAGGTCACTCTCTTCTCAGACTTACGCTTCGATTTTTATTTTCGCCACTGGTTATAATATGCTGTACTAAAAGAACTTCAAAATAATCATTAAATTACAAAAACTCGATGTTACTCCGCTTCTGCACCGACGACTAGTCTCGTGCGAACTGCAATGCAGTAAATTCTAGGCGAGTTTAAGGCGCATAGGTCGACCTCCGCGACATGTCGCCGCACGTGCGCGACCATTAATTCCTCGCAATCGCCCCGTCGGAAAAGCGTCCGGTCCAATAATGCCTTTACTTCACAAATCCTGATAATTTCACCACTGCGAGACTTCACATTATGCCGCAATGCAGTTACATGCACGCACGCCTAGGAGCACTAAATCGCGACGTGTCCCGAGGTCGCGCGGATGTATCGAATTGACTGCTTATGTAATGGAGTGTTTGAGAATAGGCCAAACGCCCGTTTGAGTCTGAAGCAATAATTCTACAGAGATGTTGGATTCTCCAGAGAATTAGACAATACAGCTAGCAAATAATTGTGCTAATATTCACAGACCATTGAATGCAGAACAATGGCAATAAATTATTTTTTCTGAGCTTCAAAATCTTTTTTTTCTGATTTCTAAAAACTCAGTATTTTGGTCGCAACATACTACATAAAAAATAAACAAATTTTCTTACTGTATCACAATGGCTAAAAAACTGTACATATATTATATAACATAAATTTAATTCTATACTTTTTTACTCATAGCTGAAAATTCATTATTCTGCGTTGAAGTTCATGTAACCATCATGTAAATATTTGACACTAGTTGACAAAATGTATAAATAATTATAAATATTATATAACATAAATTTAATTCTATACTTTTTTACTCATAGCTGAAAACCCATTATTCTGCATAGAAGTTCATGTAACCATCATATAAATATTTGACACTAGTTGACAAAATGTATAAATAATTATAATTTGATCCCATTGTAATTAATTTCAATTTACAATTAATACCATCAAAATTAATTGATCGCAACTAAGTAAGTTAAATAAATTTTTTAATTAAATAACTGTTGATTTGAAATTATGTAATTTTTCCGGCTTATTTTACGATTGGATAGTAACAAGTTTATAATAAAATCTATATAGGACAAAAATGTCAAATTAAACGCAAAATAAATCGTTATTTCCATTTGAAAAGAAAACAAGATTATTGGAATTTAAATAAAAATGAAATTTATGACAAAGCTATTTGCATCTCTCATTTCTCTTGCGGCACATAAACGTCCACAGATATTCGAGGCACATTCTTCTAATAATACCCGACGAATTTATTAAAGCAGCAAAACGCAGAACAGCTTGCATAGAAGTGCTACCATTATGAATCTTTGGAAACGACGCAATTCACCGACTGAAATTATTTCTACGTAAAACCGCGATAAAACGTATAAGCGCTTCATATGCGGAGATCAAATAAGAAAATTACTGAAACGACGTCTCAGATTTCAAGCGCGAAAGCAGAGAATTGCGAAAAATATAGAAACGAAATAGTTTGAATATCAATGCGTGAAAACGCAACTATAAATTATAAACGAATTAAGCATGTACAGAATATTCTATTCGAAGCTTTGCTATAATATTATTATTTATCGTGTATGCTCAATTAATCTAATTAATTAATGCATTAGTAAAACCAAAGAAAAAAAAACAAATAAAAACACTTTTAATTAATTAAAACTCAACGTCTGAATAAAGTTTTGATAATTTCAGGTCTATGTAAAAAGTACACATGATGATTTACATGGCAATTTGATACTGTGAACACTGGATAATCAAGCTAGCCGATATGAGATAAAATCTGCAGTAATATCAATACAATATAATCCTCCGGAAACAAATTTATTGCATATAAATGCAAATGCAGAAAGGGCGATCGATGAACGTAATGCAAATGTACTAAATGGAATACTCGTGTTATTTCTAGATGCGTTGTTTAATATTTGCGCCAATGCTTTTTATAAGTATAGTAAGCGCAAAGTAAATATATTGTAATTAATCAGAAGTTTGCAAAAGATCTTATATTAGTAAAAGAACTTATATATAGGTATTCATACGAAACATTAAATCCTTTAAGATCGGTAAAATTCTCTATCTTACGTTCAATTAATAACATCATAATAATGTATGCAATAATCGTAGTAACACTGTTATTTTTTATTTTATTCAGTTTCGTATTTAATCCTCTTCAGATTTATTTTATTGATGATGTTTTTGTTGTAAAAATATAAGATGAGATTTGTGATTTAATAGTCGCCGTTTTACGGGAAAGAGAGAATCATAAAAGACGGATTTATGACTTAATCAAGTTGATCCGCAAGATAAGCATTGGAAATTTAAGCATTGGAAATTTAAGCAAAACTTTACGTCACGCCTTTAAATGCATTCGATTTAGACGACAGCCGTAAAGGCTGTTTTTACGGTTAAATTTATTCACTGTATTGACGCGACGGTGGGTTTACGCGAAATTTAGTAGACATTTACGAGGATTTGGTTAATGTAGCACGACGACCGAGCGATAGTAAATCCGACTGAAATAAATGCGCAGTTTTTGCCTTTGATAGTCATTTTCGTAACATCTAATTACACTTCGTATGAAACATCCAAGGAGACATCTTTCGTCACTACAAACAAGTTAGTTTAGATAATCTGTTTAAGTCTCTTTTCGTTTGTGTGCTACGTGTTAGTGAGATAATTCACAACTATTTAATTGTTTACTTATCTATTTAGTTATTAGATTATACGAAGTAATGCTACTGTTGTGAAGCGAAAGAATTACAAGCCAACTACAGTATCCTGATTAAAATTGCAAATACTTCAGTAACGGTTCGCTCGTTTCATAATACACGTTTCATACAGTAAACATTTTTACAACCTATAAAATACTCAGTTTTTGATTATCACTCGCTTGCATAATCTCTAATTATTTCAAATTAAATTAGCATTTAATTGACTAAACAAGACAAACATTTGTTTAACCGTAACTATTGTTATATGATATTTAAGGTATAATTTTAATGCAATTGGATTAATAGATTGTGAATAAAATTATAAAATATATGAGAAATAAAGCAAACACAACCCCATTTCCATTATAAAAAATAAAATTATAACTTTCATTTTTTTCTTTCCAAGCATAATTGTTAATTAATTATATGTATATATAATACTTGTGCCCACTTTCGTTATGTTATATTAAAAATTTACAAAATATACGTAACGACGTATCCGTCATGTTGGATCAATCATATTTACTCGCAGAGTATAAATTTATCCTTAAAGTGTTAAACTGAAAATAAAATAGAGATGCGATAAGCGGATAGACTTGCCATGTATGCAAATGCTGCAACAACAGTTTTTTATCACTCGTTTGCGGAACATTAAAAAAAATATTTTTGTGTCGCACGTGTGAAATGTGTCGCAGAAACATAAAAGAGAAAAAGATGTGAGTATTCGCAAAACCGAAGTATTCTTCAGACCGTAAAATCTCGAGAGAGAAGCTTCTATTTCAATCATTGACGCCTTTAAATCGCCTCGAAAGAAAGTCATGAAACTGCAGAAAAAGAAAGAAAGGAAAAGCGAGAAAAACTAACGGCCTATTCCATGGCTGTTGTGTGTATGTATTTTTCTTTACGGCCTTTTATACCTTAACCTGCCGCTTCCTTTGAATTTTCTACCTACTACATTTCTGTTTAGTTCAAAAATATGAGAAAATGAGGATGCAACTATATTCATATATCTAAGAAAATATCAATACTTTAAATCTGAGACTACTTACATTATTTCACAGTTTACTCACATAATTTAAAAGCAAATAAACACACATAGCGTTTATATAAATAAATTATTTCAGAATTTGCGCGATCTTTTTTCATTCCTTCGATCAATTTAGAGTTAATCTTTCTTTGATAAGAATGTCGCATATACTTTTCATAATTTAAACTTAAAGAATGAAAAGTGATAAACTTTTGTTCTTTATCTAACATTGATAAAATTTTATACTAATAGAGTTTTAATTAAGCAAAATCGATTTCAATTCATCATACATTGTAGAACTTGTCATAAAAGTGATTATTAACGGTGGACTTACAAGGAGACGCCTGTCTCACTACTTCGAAATCACAAAATAATTAAGTTTGTCCTAGTTTCAGAAAATTTATGAATGCTTACAAGAAGTAACATTTTTACAAATTTAACGAAAAATAGTTTTGAAGAAAATAACACGAGTTTTATGCCGCCAATAAACACCTTTTTTTCGTTACAAAGTGTAAATGAGAAAATCTAATACAAGCAGACAAATTTCATAAAAAGTATGAGAAGGCCGACGGCTGAAAGTGGTAGCAGAAAATATTTCGAGGGTGATCTTGAAAAGAACAACGCAATTTTTCCTTCACGACCCTTCTCGCTCGAGCAACTTCTGCGTGTTTTGTGCTCGAAATTTAAACAAAAGAAGAACCGCAACAAGGGTGTTGTAGGTCGCAAAGCATGAAAGCATAGAGATTGCATGGTGATGAGGCGTTATGTCGTAAAGGAAAAAAGTGCTAAGTCGGCACATCGTAACGTTAATGTCCGTCGTCAATTTTCGTGTTCACCAACGGGATCAGATTAGTAAAATTTGACGTGCTTCACGAGGACAGTGAAGCGTCCTAAATTCTGCTCCTGAAATATCCATTTCATCAAAAACTAACGGTGCAATAATTTCCCGATATTTGTTTGAATTAATAATTGTATGAGTGCATTTTTCATGTATACAAAAGTCAAAATCTCGATTTTGAGTGAATATTTTACGAGAGAAACGTACCGTCTCATCAATCTCATCTTCTTCAATATTGAATTATCGATAGATATAAAACAATATATTTTTAATTATATTATTTTCATAAATGTAAATATATGATTTATATATAAATAAATATACTAATATCTTTGTTATTAATTATATTCAAATGCAAATTAATTTTGTTATTATTTTAACAGAAGTAATTAGTACACGCGTATTTAACTCAAGTAAAATTTACTTATTTTTAATAATTATAATTTAATTATAATTGTAATATTTTTAATTTATATAAAAAAGTATTTTTAAATTTAACATGTTTAAAATTTTCTGACTTGACATTATTTTTAAACTTCTAAATTCTATTAATTTATTTTAAGATAGCTTAAGTAATTTTTTCTACATTTTAAATAATAATTTTAGTACTGTATACTTTGTATGCATTTACTATTCACAGAAAACAATGATTATTAATAATATAAATTATACAAATAAATAAAAAAGTTTAAAAATTTTTTTTGCCAACGAGGAACAGAATGTATAAATTTTCTCTGAATTTTCCTGTGATAAATGTTATCCCATAAAAAACTTTTCTAGTTTTGCAAGCGTAATAAAGGATTAATGAAAAACGATGGAAAAGAAAAATATCGTCAATCAGCAGTATATAAAAAATTAATTAAACAAGCTTCGAAGGCCGACCAAGAGATTTACAATAATTAATTCACACTTCTATTAAACTTTTTTAAGTACGCTACCTGTAAATCGATATTAAGATAAGAAATGTTTTAAACGCAAAGTGAGAGAAATTGTTTTCAATTTACATAATTTACAATAAACTTGAAAATCAATCAATATCAAATAAAAATGTATCATCATATAACGTAATAACAAAAATTAAATAAATTTAAATACTCAAATTAAATAATTAAATATGTCGATAAATAATTATTAATATGTTATCAAAAATTATTTTAAAAAATAATAAAAATATATTTTAAAAATCACATTTATCTATATTTATATATCCGTATGTACTGCGTCAGTATAAATCATAAAAAATCGCCTACAAATATGAAGTGAAATATTTATATATAAAACGAAGCTTTCAGCGCAGGGAAACGATCGATTCTTAAAACGTTGGCATATCCCTAAAAGCATCCAATCTTCCCCCTAAAAGCAAAACAGCCACACATCCATAACCACAAGAAGCAAATTGCACATTAAATAGTATATATGCACAGCCTCATCGACGAGCCTCCAAGGGATGCAAGAACCCTTAAATAAGCGCAGCGGACAGAGGGGATTTTTTTCGAGGATGAAAGCGGACACCGAGGAAGCCAATCCAGAGATTGATCGCTCTTAAAAGCATTATCGAGCACCGCAAAGGATGGGGTTTGCTGAGGGGATCTTGATATGTTCTGCACATCATGGCAGAGCACGGAGAAGCGCGCGATCCAGATACTTGATACATCACACATAATTCTACA